>BSBK01000062.1:702500-820000 GCA_027943335.1 Chamaecyparis obtusa | reverse complement strand
TACCCCTGCCTCATCTTGAGGATTTCTGGGAAGACTATCTTGATGAAATGAAAGTAAGGAAAAGACATTGGAGCAGACTCTGATTGCAAAAGATTGTAGCCATGGGGTTGAAAATGGGATTTGAATGAGTTCAAGAAGATGATACAAATGTGATTGATCCAAAGTTCAAAGAGATTAAAAAACATCCTTCACCTAAAGTGAACTGGATTGAAACAAAGAAAGATGACATACAAATGAGAACTCTTAGCATGATAAAGAGGACTAAGAACTGGCTTAGAGAGAGGAAGGAAATGAAAGTCCAAGATTAGATTGTGTCACAATATCTGAAGGGACTCCTAAATTCCCTTCTCTAGCCATGAATTCTAATGATGATGCTCGAACTTTTGATGCAAGTAAAATAAGGTCTAGACCCAAGGAGTTTGTCACCAGCAAATGACCCATGGGTTTTACAGTTGCATGTTCCACCGTATGGGTAACCAGACTAAGAACAAAAGCTAGAAGGAAGAAAGAGACCATTAGTGATACAATAGTGAACTTAGAGTTAGGAGGAAAAGAAGAACATGGGTAGGGGAACGATGTACTAGCTCGTCACCAATGGACCCAAATCAATTAAAGGATGATTTCTTGGACTAAGATAATTAACTTTGATGGCCACCCTGACTCTTGATAAGCCCAGTGCTACTAAAGTTACAACAAATACTACTCCTCAGTGGCTAATATTCTATGAGCAAGAAATGCAACATAGTTCTAGTCTTTATCCCTATAGGATCTATATGGTTAGTAAGTATACTACCAAGACCCCCAAGCCCAAGAAGCTGAAACTACTTCTAGAGTCAACATTGACTCAAAGGAAGGTAATTGGGTGGATGAAGTGGAAAAAACAACAACAAAGGAGGAGGTTTAGAGCCCCACAGCCAAGGGTTACAATATAGAAAAAGGTAGACCTAGGTGTTGTTGATAGAGAAGCAAAAAACCACCACTTTGAGGTCTCAGCCAAGTGAAGGTTGTCTAGATCTTGGAAAGACATCAAGGATAAGTGAGAAATTAAAAAAATCATAAAGAAAAGGCTGAGTACATAGATTCTTTTAGTAGTCTAAGCCCATGACCTCTTTCCAAAGCTCCATAGTCATTTGATCCTGCTTCTCCTGCTAGCCAAAAAATTCTCAGTCAGATCCAAAGGGGGAAAATCTTGGTTAAGCTCTTTGATGAATTGGTGGAGGGAGTGCTTCAGGATGGCATAAAATTCATTTTATATTCTAAGAGTGTATATGACAATGCCACCACATTTATTGGTGAATTGCAAACACAAGCTTTAGTTTGGGAAACTAAGGAGACAAAGTGGACGATCTCTTCCCTACAGATCTACGAGGTTCAAAAGTATGGGGTTACAAAATTCCTATTAGAGAAACCTTTGAGACATGTGGGTGAATGTTTTTTGTTTTCACTAAAAAATTATAGATTGGATGAATTCTATTCTTAAATCTATCCTTGCTGAGTTTTAAAAGCTAGAGAAGAAATTATAGGACCTCAACCAGTGCCTTGCTAATGATGTGTAGTGCATTTATGTGACCTATGTTTGGCATGATGGTATAGTGGAACATGATATGGATGCTATTTTGAAATCCTTTAAGAATGAGGTCTAGCGAATGAAGAAGGAGAAAAATCCAACCACTACAAACTTTACTAAAGTGGCTAGAGTGGAAGCCCTGCTATACCTATGTGTTGATCAGCTATCGAGGCATACGAATAGGGTGTCCAAAATCAAATGGGAGAAAGAAGCATGGAAGTTAAAAATCATACATACCAAGAACCCCAATATTATGGTTAGCCAAGAATTCATTAGTACTTACAAGGAGAGGAAATCATTGTGTGGCACTTCCTCAGACAACAACCAGTCTGCAGAAGAAGAGCATGTTCCTACTTCTTAGTTTTATTTGAAATCTCCCTAAACTATGGGATGTTTATCCTAAAATGGTTTCATTTATAAAACTTACTTAAACTCTTCCTTGAGGTCAGTTTTGGACCTCAGTAGTTTTAGTTAATCATAGTTTAGATGGTTCTACATATAGTGTGTTTTGAAATATAAGTTTGAAACAAATTTCTATCTTTGAATGGAAACATATTTGATCTATTGGATAAGTTTAAATATGTGTGTCTAAACTTGTGGAGTGATTTCTTATTTGTGGATGATTAATTTTGCCTATTAGATTGATTTAATTTCAAGCTTATATGGAATGATCTACATTGACATGTAGATTATTGATAATTGGTAAATGTTTCGAAGTATGATTATGTGCAAAAAAGTATGATTTTTTGGTTGTTACGATATGTCCATTTAATTTATGTGTTTATTTTATATTGATAAATGAATTCATGTCGCCTTATTTTTTTTCTGGTTAAAAGCATCCATGTGTGATAGTTAGAGATGATTCATTGAATATCCAAAGAGGGAGTAGTATCTTATTTAAAATTCAAAGGGAAACAAAATGATTGTTTACCCGATTGTTGCCTAAAGATTTATTTCTTTATAGGGGTTAGAGCTAGTAAATAAAATTTAATAAAGGACAAATCTATTAGCCAATAGATTTTGGTGACTCCACTGGGGACCAATAAGTTTATTTTAAAGGATCAGTCATTGAACCTATGAATAAAAATGGTTCTACCACATTAGGGGATTTTTCCTATTATTGAACCAAACCTTGGTTTTCAGGATGACTAAGAGGACATTATCAGCTAATTAAATACAATAGCTTGGTGTAATAGAAGAAGCATTGAGGAATATCGAAGGACAACTCTGGTATTGGAAAGAGAATAATATTTACCTTCCAATCTTAGATTCTTACTTGAAAGAAAGAGGAGAAGGGAGGTAGGAAATCTGGTTAGAAACCAAGCTCAAAATTGGAGCAGCATAGAAATTAAGTAAATATTCCCTATTTTGACTTATCAAAATAGAATCTAGACCATTCACTCAATGAAGAAGAAGAGAAGACTTTGTAGACCCTATTTTTGAAGAGTTAAAAAATTTGAGTTTTTTCCCAAATACTACCCTCAACATAAGGCAAAAGGAAGGCCCTCATTGCCCCCAAAGTCATCTACATCAGCCGCTACCTCCCCATCCTAACAAGTCCTAGTATTGTCAAGTACCCTTGTACCTTTAATAGTAAATCATGTTCCTCTAAATATAAACCTATCTTCCTCATTTAATCCAATGGTGCAAGCTTAGTCATGGGGGGATTTTGTGGGGCCCTTGAACCTGTGAGCCAATTTGAACAAATTACCAAAGGGAGCTAGAGAGCTCTTGTCCAAGTTTAGTGGGGATGGAAAAATATCAATAGATGATCACCTCAATGCATTCAATGTAACCTATGGAATACTGGTAGTATCACGTGAGGATGTTATTGTTAGATTATTTGTTCAAAATCTCACTGACGTAGTAGTAGACCAATTTCATCATCTACCCAATACCTTAATAACAAATTGGAATGATATGAGGATTGCGTTTGAAGTCAGGTTTAAGAGAACATATGATGAACACTCACTTTTGATTCAATTGACTCAGTTAAAGAAATAAATCCATGAACCGATGAGAGTTTGTGGATAAGTTAAAGAAGATAATTCATAATATCCCTACAGCAAAAAGGCCCAATGTGGAAAATTAGAAGGGTTTCTTTCAAAATTCAATGCTTCCAGATATCAGTTTCCACTTAAGAAGAGGTAGATTATCTAATTTGGAAGTTGGACATACGTTAGCTATTTAATTGGAAGATGATTTGATAACAACCAAAAAATAGGAGAAGGAAGTACGAACACCTAACACACAACCTTCCACCTCATCGTATCCAGTGGTTCAAAGGTTGATGAATGATGTGATTTCTCTAAAGAGACAGTTGCCTAAAATGAGAAATTCATACCAACAACCTTATCAGTATATTGGTATAAAATAATATAACCAACAACATCTTGGGAGAAATCCTGAACTCCCTTCTGCACACCAGCAGTTAGCCATTGAACCTCCTCATGGAAAGGGGACTATGTGTTCTTTTCACCTTACCGCCAACCATGATGGTGAAAATTTCCCTGATGAAAAGGTACCTTCAGATGAAAGCCACCAAAGATACACTAGGTGAAATAACTGAATAAGAGAGGAATTCAGTTATTCTTGATGACTCTGGAACTTATTTCATTAAATACGAGTCTGACTCAATAAGAGGTGATAAAATATTAGTCTCTTTGGAAGACCCCTCTTGTTCTATGCTCACTAGAAATAAAAAAAGGTCCCAAGTTCTTGAGAAAGACAACATCTCCTAGAACTCCAACCAAAGGTAAATGTCCTCTTTTCAAAACTCCACTTGTGAGTTCAAAAACTCTAGAAGTTAAGATCATGCAGAAGAATAGCCCTTCATCTTCCTTTGATATAATCAAGTTATGTAATTCCTCAATGATTCGAATTTCCCCTACTGAGTATTTAAGGATTAATCCTAAGGAATTAGATATGTTGATAAAATATGTCAAAGGTAAAAATGCTCAAATGCAAAATAGTGGCCAATAGTTTATCAATGTTGAATCTTTGACCTCTGAACTTCCATTCTTTCCCCCTGAATCTTCTCAAGATGAACCTAAGATAGTTGTCAATGCCCCAGGTAAATATTCTAAATATTTTGAGGAAAAACCAAGCCCATTCTACATATCCTTGCTTTTAAATGGTCATAAGTTAAGTAGCTATATAATTGATTCAGGAGCTTTTGATAACATTATGCCATCTTTTATACCAAAGGAATCAGGTCTAACTCTCACCAAAATTTTTGGGAGGTGTTATTCTATGGATGGTAAATAGGTTCCTTGATGGGGAAAGTTAAAGATGTGCATATTATTTTGGTAGAATACCCAGATGAGGGGTTGAAGGTGACAATACTTGTGGCAAATAACCTAGCCAGTTATGGCATGCTTCTGAGTCAAACATTTTGCAAAGATTTAGGAGGAGAAATAAAAATGGACTGGTTTGAGGAAATGATTCCAGTTGGTAAATAGAAAGTCAAGCTTAAGCCAGAAGCTAGGAATAAATTCACAGTATTCCCTTTGGACAACCCTAAAGCTCAAATATTGTACAAGGAATGTGAATTTGGGAATTACCTTATCCTTCCTGGAAATGAGGAAGGAGAATAAATTGAATCACCAGTTGTGAATTATGGATTTTGATGGGAGTTTTTCTAACTCAGGGCCGTGAGAAGGAGTGGTCTTGATTTCTCCGCAAGGTGATCACTTCCCTTTTTATTTTAAATTGGATTTTAAGAATATCAATAAAAATGTAGAGTATGAAGATCTGCTTTTAGGATTGCAAGAAGCCAAAGAAAAGGGTATTAAAGTACTTAGGGGAAAAGGAGATGTTGAGTTAATAGTAAAATAGGTGAGGAATATTTCAACTATCAATAATGAAAGGGTGAAACACTACCATAATAGAGTATGGAATGAATTGGAATATTTTGATAGTTTTTCTATAGAAGCCATCCCTAGAGACCAACATTATAGAGTAGACTTATTGGCTATTTAAACTTCTCTCTTACTCCCCCACCCTGACTTCAAGGTGAATACTTATCAGATAAAGATAATATACAGACCTAGTGTTCCTAACAATGTTGAACACTAGCAAGTGTTTGAAGGTGATTTTCCAATCAAGGATTTCTTAGAAAATTTTTAGTCTTTTGTTGACTCTTATTTTGAAGGGTCTAAAGCTACTTGTAAAGAGTTCAACCCTGATCCTAAAATCAAAGTTGATCAAGATATAATCTAGCTAAAAGGTAATAAAATACCAAAGGGTTTAGTTAAAATGGAACAAATTTTCTCTTAGAGGGATGAACACATTAGAGAAGAGGGAAATTAGAGTTTAGAAAACCAAGGAGAATGTGAGAAGATTAATATTGGAAATGAATCTGACCCTAGGCAGGTACTGATTAGTAAGAACCTCAGAGGAAAGACATAATTTTTGTGAACTCTTGAAGGAATAAAAATATATGTTTTCCTAGAATTACGATGACCTCAAAGACTTCAGAGATGGAAAGATCCAACATTACATCCCTTTGAAACCTAATGCTACTCTATTTAGACAAAAAATAAGGAGTTATAACCCTAAAGTCTCTGAAGCTATATACAGGGAGGTTGAAAATATGTTGAAATCAAGGATATTTTACCCTATCCATCACTCCACATGGATAGCCGACATTGTACCATCTTGTAAGAAAAAGGTGAAATTAGGATTTGCCTAGATTTTCAAAATTTGAACTAAGAAAGCCTAAAATATAATTACACTCTACTAGTGATGGATCATGTGTTGTAGAACATGGCTAGGTCTATGATGATATCAATCCTAGATGGTTTTTCTAGGTACAACCAGATTAGTGTAGCTAAGAAAGACCAACATAAGAAAACATTCATTAGGCCATGTGGGACCTTCACATATAACAGGATGCCTTTTGGCCTAATAAATGCAAGAGAAACCTTTCAATGGGCAATGAATTATTTATTTAGAGACTTAAAAGATAGAATCATCATCATATATTTATATTATTTAATTGTATTTTATAAGAAAATAAGGAACCACTTTAAAGATTTGAAAGTAGTGTTACAACGGTGTAGAGATCATGGGATCTCATTGAACCCAAAAAAATCAATCTTTTGTGTCACATAGGAAAAACTGCTTGGGCATATAGTTTCTAAAGATAATATTAGAATAGACCCAGAGCATGTTAGATCCATTTAACAAATAAGCCTATCTTCCATCCATTGAGAAGTTAAGTATCTCTTTGGACAGATAAATTTCCTGAGGAGGTTCATTCTTGATTTTGCTAAAACCACAAAACATAGTCGGGATGACAAGAAAGAAACATGCATTTAAATAGAGTGAAGAGGAAAAGATGGTGTTTGAATAAGTAAAAGGTATTGAGGGACCAATTAAATTCATGAGCATAACTCTAAAGAAGCACGAGCTCAAGTATTCTTTTACCAAAAAATAAGCTTTTGCAGTGGTGAAGAAGGTTAAGTAGTTCAATTATTATATCCTACATTCCCATTCAATAGTCTGCGTACCTAATTTAGTAGTTAAGAGTGTGTTAACTAAATAGGAAGTTGATATGAATAAAAGGGTGACATGGGTGGCGAGGATACAAAAATATGATTTAGATATTTGACCGACTAAATTAGTCAAAGGCCAAGGCTTGTGTAGGTGGATTGCAAAGGATGTTGTTGAGAAGAATAAAGAACTTCCCATGGTCTTACTAGTGAGCCTTCAAGACCCATGATTTTCAGATGTGGCTTATTAATTAACCTACAAAGATTGTGAAAATCACCTCTCACCCCAGGAAAAGAGGAATATGAAATTAAAGGTATCCAAGTATGTGATTTGGTAGGATGTTCTATATAAAAGAGATCTAGATGGTACATTTTTGAGATGTGTAGACAAAGAACAACATAAATTACTTAGGTCTACCATGAAGAAGCATGTGGAAGACATGTTTCCTCCACAGTGACCACCTTCAAAATTATTAGAAACTATTTTTACTAGCCCGGTATGTTTCGAGATGCCTATAAGTGGGTAGCCAACTATGAGAAGTGTAAATTGTTCTTTGGAAAACCTTATCTCACAATGTTACCCTTGAGACCTATTGTGATGAGGAACCATTTAAACAATGGGTCTTGGACTTTATAGGACCACTTCACCACCATTCAAGTGTAGGACATGTTTACATCTTGACTGCGAAAAATTATTTTACTAAATGGGTGGAGGCCATACTTGTGAAGAAAACCACCTCTGAAGTTGTGTGTGAATTCCTTAATAATAATTTTTTGGTGTGGTTTGGTGTTCCTTAGAATATTATCATTGATAATGCCACAAATTTCTCTTCTTGGGAGTTAATGATGTTCTCCTATGATTACAATATTACCCTATCTCATTCCTTAGATTATTATCCCCAAGGTGATGGGTAGGTGGAATCAAGAAACAAGAATTTAATAGCTATTATGAAGAAGTTGGTGGATGACAATGCTAGAGATTCACACAAGAGACTGCATGAAGCTCTATGGGTAGACTAGATTACACCAAAGAGATCTATCAAGATGGTGCCATTTGAATTAGCATTCATGGTATTGAAGTTCAAGTATCCCTCCTACTTGAACTAGTTGTATCAAAATTGCAAAGTGTTATTGAGGATCAATGTTTTCAAGACTCATTAGAAAAAAGGGTGTTGTATTTAACAAAACTTGAAGAGGAGAGGGAATGACTAGTTGATAGAATCATGATGCACCAGGCCAAAGTCAAAAATATCTTTGATAAGAGAGAAAGACCTCACAAATTTATGTAAGGAGATGAAGTGTTGCTCTGGGACAAAAGAAAGGAATTGAAAGGTGCCCACTAAAAAAATGACTCTCTCTAGACGAGACCTTTTAAGGTTCATCAGGTATTAGGTTATAACTCTTTCAAACTCTCTTATCTTGATGGATTGGTCTTTCCATTATCCTATAATGGGTAGGATGTAAAATTATTTAGGCTATAACGTAGGTGTCCCTTGCATTTGTATATAGTATTTTGGTGTGTGTATAGTGTGTGTTCTCTTAGTTTTATTTTTCATCCAAACCTTCATTCCTCTCCCTATTTCTGTATGGTAACCATAGATTTTGAGTCCTCTTCATTTTATCCAAAAATGCAGTAGCCAATCAGAGATGATGTTTTAATGCTTTTCATTTCTCCTTTGATGATCTCCTTGTGTGCATGCCACCTTTTGGGATTTTAATCCCCATGTCCTCAAAAGAAAGGTTTGTTATCTCTATTTGAGCATTAAGTATTGTCATTAGTATCAAATGAGTTTAGTTGGTAATCTAAGTTATTTAGTTGGTAAAGGTTGGAATAGGGAGTTACAAAAGTCAGTCGGTTGAACTTACAAAGCCTTCAAATTGAGAAGTTACAAGGCAGAACATCAAGCTATCAGAATACAGGTTTAATCGAGTATGTCTATCAAGTGTCAGTATTATCAAGCACTAAATCAGCACACACGGAGCATTCTACACACTAAGCATTATTTATTCATCAAACAGTGAAAATAATGTTTACTTGAGTTATTCAGGAAATAACATAGTAATAAAAAATGGCACATATCTCTATGAAAATAGTTTAGATAGATCTAAAAAATGTTTTACCAAGATCAAGACACATTTAATAGGGATGTAATCATTTAATTTTGTGATTATTCCTATCTAACAGTTAGATCTAGGTTTTTTTTGTACACCGTTGATCTTAGGTTTTTTAAGATGATGGAACCCTAATTAGGTCAAACCAATTTTCTATATATTTGTAAAAGATATCATTTTGAAGCATGCATGATAAGGAGATCATGAATTAGTAGTTGTACATAGGACATCAAAGATAAGACAAGGGTTTACATGACAAGGAAGTTATTCAGAGATATTATCAGTTTATTAGAAACATACAAGGCTACCGAGCAAGACAAAAGGTTTTATTCTACACATTGAGGTGATATTTGATTGATATTTCATAGATATAATCTAGACAAGCCTAAGTTGTCATTTACAAATATTCTAATGTTATCAATTTAACCATTGTAGGAGATTGTAAATCTCTTAACAGAGTAGACTTAACCATCTTACGTAAATCTCTTAACTGAGTGCACACATAAGTTGTGTTTCTAAAATCCTTTAACAAGGTAGATCTAGTCGATCTTATGTTACTCCTAACAGGGTAAGATCATCAAAAGTGATCACAATTTTAGCCTTAACTGATATACTTTATTTACAAGGGTTTCTACGTATCTAAAATACTTGAGTCATGAGTTAAAAATTTCATGTATGTTATATTGTTTTGTTTTCATGCATTTTAAATTTTAAATTTATTTGAATATATGTTACAAATAATGGACTTGGTTGGTTAGTTAAGCAATACTATTGCATATTGTTAAGTGATAAAAGTTTTTGATGGTACTAATTCACCCCTCCTCTCTTAGTACTATATCTTTCCTATCCCAACAATCGGTATCAGAGATAGATCTCTTATTAAGGAAGTTTAACCACTGAAGAGGTAACAATCTCATGATGGAGAGATATATGTTGGACAAGACTATTGAGAATCAAAAGATACATATGAAAATATTCATTGAACAATACAAGTAAGCCAAAGATAAATTGAAGAAGTTACTGATTCAGAGAAAGGATATGGCTATTCAGTATAGTGAAACTGACTATCATGAGGTAGATATTGATGACCCATTTGAGAATCCTAGATCTGGATCAGGCATTATATCTGACATATCTGAAGGAGGAATATTTGATTTATCTAAGAAGAATCTACATCTTACTAAACAAGTTAAAGCTTTGCAGATTGGACAAGAAGCACAAATGGTGAGAATGATTGATGTCATGAACAATGCTAGGTAAGTCAAACAAGACATAAACTTGGTTGTTGAAGATAGAACACAAATGACTTAGAAACTACAAGAGAAAGCATCTGAGATACTAAGACTTATCGAGCATCATTTTTAAATTTCTAATCAGATGGTTGTTATAAGTCAAGAAGTTAACCAAGTAAATAGTGAGCTTACAAGAAAACTAGAAGACATCGGCGAGCTCAGAGAAGAAAATGAGAGATTGAAAAATGAAGTCAAGATGCAATACCAACATAATGAAATGATTAAGAAAGATGAAGATAGTTCTAAGAAAATTAATGAATTTTTGATCAGTCAAAGATGACTTGGAAGTACTACTATATTAGGATACACCGAGCAAGGAGAATCATCAAGACAAGCTGAACAAGTGAATTCCTACACAAATCAAAGACCAAAGAAGCTATCTGATGAACTACAACTGATTAAATATCTGAATGAACTAAAGAAATAATGATTAGAGATCATAGAGCTACTGAAATGATATGTAAGATGATTAAATCAGTCAATATGTTGTCATTGATGTCAATTAGTTTTGACAGTACTTATCATGATAGTTACAAACATCTAAACATTTATCGAAGGAAGAAAAGGTGAAGAACTGAGATATCTACATGAGGAAAAGATGGATATGACATATAAGGATAAGGTAAACATTGGGTAACCTATTGATGAGTTTATGGCTTTATATTGTTGACTTGAGCATGTTATATTAATCTATTATGAAGAAGAGATTTAAAATTGAACAAGTCAATGTGGCTGGTAATTAAAGATTTTTGTATACACCGAGCTAGTGCAGTGTATACTGAGTGAGAGTATTAATCAAGCTAGTTAGCTAGTTATCACTAATGCATTTCTATATCAACTAAGGATGAAAATATTAAATGCTAAGAACGTCTAACTGAATTTGATGAGCTAGAAATTGTTATGATTTTGAGGTTAAGGATAAAGATTCTTATGAGATTCGTAACTGAAAATTTTTAGAGAAGATCTAAAGGATGAGATTGAAATGTGTAAATGACACATTTGCCAAGGAAGGTTTAAGTAGCAAAATGGACGAAGGAGATTAAGAGGCAAAATTTGATGGCTGATATGAAAACAATTTACTTGTCTATATAAGAGATATGAGTTTCATTATTGAAAAATGTCAGAAAGAAGAAGACTGGAGAGATTTCATGTGAAGACTATATTCATGCATGCCTGATCAAACTAGTTATTGAAAGAACCAAGCTGTAGACATTACCGAGCGTCAGAGAACTATTTACTGAGTGAAAGTAAGTTGAGAAACATTGAGGAAGTGAAATTGATTAATGATTAGAGGATTTTTATGGGCTTAGCATAGATCTGAATATTTGCAATTGAGTTATATTTGAATTAGATTAGTACTAAATTAGTTTAACCATTGATTCAAAAAATCTCTTAACCGAGTGGACTTAACAGTCTTATGTTCTACCCTATGACATTCATTGAATGTAAAGTGTTATCTTGTTGATCCCATAGTGAATGATGGCCAAAAGTTAACTATTAGTGATAAATATTCTAACTAGGTCACACCTAATAGTATGCATTGTAACCTTTAACATGGTTGGCTCTTCACCGAGCTACCTTTAGAAGAGTGAATTATTTTGGGTTGCCGATCCAGGTGATTTTTCCCTTAGCAGGGTTTCCACGTTAAATCATTATGTTATGTGTTATTTGTTATGAGTGTTTTTCTATCATACTTTACATACTACATAGTTGATTTAGTTGGTAATCAGAGTTGGATAATTACTGGTAATTGGTAAACTAGACAGACAGATTGATATTTTATGTTATCGAGCTACATAATTTATTGAAATTGTTTTGTAAGGTATATATTTGTATTTGGGACTATAGGATAACTGATCTAACTGATTCATCCCCCCTCTCAACTATTCTAATAATTGGTATCAAAGCGTATTGGTTTCTTGGAAGAAGGTTTTAAGGACTTGAGCAGAAAGATACAAGATGTATAAGAGGGAAGTGCTGAAGCTGAACAAAGACAACTTTACTACATGGCAAAGCCAGATGAGACTTCACATATTTGGTATTGGAGTATCTGCCATACATTTACTTGACAATGGCTACTTACAACTAAATGTTGGACCTTTGATTCTTGATTAGTTGAGAGACCGACATGAACACAATATTACTATAATAGAGATTGTTGCTGCTCTATTTGATGTTGAATTTGAGGATGTCAAGGATTGCACTACAATAAATAAAATGTGGGATAACATTTCTCTAGTTGGTGGTGATGTGAATGTGATGAGAGCCAGAGATGAAAGCTTGAGAGGTAGATTTGATGACATGAAGATGAAGGAAGGAGTGAACATTACATAGTACACAAACCAAATAAAATAGGTAGTCAATGCTATCCGAGGAGCTGGAGGCATTATTTCTAAAGATACAGTGGTAAGTAAGATACTGAGAACCGTGTTGCCTGTCTATGCAATTAGAATATTTGCTATTCATGAATTGAGGTTTTCACCTAATAGCACTCTTACACTTGATAGTCTGATTTGAAAGTTAACAACTTTTGAGTTGAATAATTTTGATAATAGTGTTGTATAGAGTGTTGAGTCTGCTTTTATGTCATCTCTTAAGAGTGGTAAATCTAGTAGTAAGCATAATATAAGGAATGAAAGTGATAGTAATACTGATGATGAGCTTGATGAGCTTGAAGCACTTATGGCCCGACAACTATAGAAAGGTAAAGGTAGATATAAGAGGAAGTTACCTTTAGCTTGTTTTAATTGTAAAGAGGTTGGTCATATTACTGCTAGATGTCCTAACAGGAAAGAGGAAGATAAAGACAATGACCGATCTGGTGATGGAAAATATAGTAGAGGGAATAACAGAGGAAACTGACACTACAATAGAGACAACTGAGATCACAAAGATAAGGGAAAAAAGACATGTTACCTTGTTGGAGAATATGACACCGACACCAAAATTGATGATGATATTGAAGTAGTATTTGTTGCAATGAAAGATGATTCAGAGGAGGAGGAAAGGTATGTAGAAACAACACTTATCTCTAAAGTAAGTAAGAATGATACTTGGATCATTGATAGTGGTTGTACACTTCACATGAGTGGTGATGAAGATAAGTTTGATAATCTTGAGCATTATAATGGAGGATCAATAAAAATAGGAAATGACACACCTTGCATGGTTAAAAGAAAAGGATCTATTCTATTGAATGATAAATTTAGATGTGATAATGCATACTAGGTAAAAGGACATAATTACAATTTGTTGATTGTAGCACAACTGAATAAATCAGGTCACCAAGTTGCATTTGAAAGAAAGAAGGTGAAAATCTATGATGAAAATGGAAAACTTGTCAGAACATGAGGAAAATCAAAAGGTAATTTATTTTATCTTGACAATGCTGAAACTTCTTGTTTACTGGTGAAAAATGAAGATGCATGGTTATGGCATAATAGGTTATGTCATGTAAATTTTGATAACATGATTAAGAATAGTAGAAAGAGAAAAGTTAGAGGATTTCCTAGTCTAACCAAACTTGATCATGTTATGTGCCATCAATGTCAGAAAGGAAAGATGACCAAATCTAGTTTTAAAAGTAAGGACTATTCATCTAAAGGAATTTTGGAGTTGGTTCACACTGACTTATGTGGTCTTTTGAGAACTCAAAGCTACTATGGTGATAGATACTTTATTTTGTTTGTTTATGACTATACTAGATTGATGACAGTTATGTTCTTGAAAGAAAAATTTGAGGCATTCAAATTGTTTAAATGGTATAAGGCTAAAGTTGAAAAAGAAACTGGAAAATAATTGAAATGCTTAAGGTATGATAGAGGAAGTGAGTTTGTTTCTGATGAATTCACCAACTTCTGTAATGAGCATGGAATCAAAAGGCAGGTTTCTACACCTTGAACAACATAGCAGAATGGAATAGCTAAAAGGAGGAACAGATCTATTGTTGATTGTGCTAGAACATTGATGATTGAGAAAAATGTTGCACAAATGTACTGGAGAGAGGTAGTTAGCACAATAATATACATCATGAAATGAGTTCAATTGAAGAAAGACACAAATAAGACACCTTACAAGTTATGGTTTGGATACACACCGAGTGCAAGTTATTTCAAAATCTTTGGTAGTAAGTGTTATATTATGAAAGATGATAGGAATGGTAAATTTGACTCTAAAGGTGATGAAGGAATATTTTTTGGATATTCTACTAAGAGTAAAGCTTATAAATGATTGAACAAGGATACTAATAAGATGATATAAAGTGATAATGTTAGAGTTGACGAGTTTCCTAATAAGAATGATGAAGAAATCATGAAGGAACTGGAAGACTATGGTAGGTTTACTTATGTTGAAGATCTAGATTATCTACCAAAGCCACAGGATGAGTCTACTGAGCATGAGGAAAATGTTACCGAGAATCAAAAAATGCACACCGAGAATTAGGAAGAAGCTACCGAGTAGGAAAATGAACTTGAACCAAATGATGAGCAGAGAAGAGATCAAGTGCTAGTAAGATTTTTTAGAAGAAACCATCTAGAGAATCAAATCATTGGAGATAAGCAAGTTGGCCTGCTAAACCGAAGTAAGTTAAGAAAAAACACATGCTTAGTTTGTGAGTTTGAACCTAAGAATGTTAGGGATGCACTTGAAAATGAGGAATGTATCAATGCTATGAATGAGGAAATTGAAAAAATTGAGAAGAACAAGACATGGAAATTAGTGCCTAGACCAAAAGATAAAAATGTTATTGGTACTAAGTGAATGTTCAAGAATAAGTTAAATGAAAATGGAGAGGTTACTAGGAATAAGGCAAGACTCATTTGCAAGGGGTATGCAAAAGAAAAAGGTATTGATTATGGTGAAACCTTTGCACCTATTGCTAGACTAGAAGGAGTCTATATATTACTAGCATATGCTGCACATAAGGGATTCAAAGTATATCAAATGGATGTGAAATCAACTTTTTTGAATGGAATTCTTGAGGAGGAGGTCTACATAGAACAATCATAAGGGTTTTTTTATTAGAATTAGAAAGATGGTATGTAGACTACACAAAGCTTTGTATGGATTGAAGTAAGCACCGAGGGCATGTTATGAAAGACTCCATGCTTACCTTATATGTATTAGTTTTGTAAGAACTAGTGAAAACAATAATTTGTACATGAAAGGAGGATCTGATGATAATATTTTGATTGCTGAGATATTTGTTGATGATATAATCTTTGGAGGACAAGATCTAATTTGCAAATCTTTTGCTGATGACATGAGAAAGGAATTTGAGATGTCTATGTTTGGAGAGATTAAATTCTTTCTAGGTTTGCAGGTAATACAACAAAAAGATGGGATTTTCATCACTCTATCAAAATACATTAAAGATGTGTTGAAAAATTTTGGCATGGAAGATGCTCAACCAGTAGGAACATCGATGGTAACTAGATGTAAATTGACAAAGGATGATGAATCTATAGAGATAAATCATACATTCTATTGATCTATGATTGGAAAATTGATGTATGTTGTACACAATAGGCTTGATATTGCACATGCAATGGGGATTGTGGCTAGATTTTCTACCAATCCTAAAGATTCAAATATGGTTGCAGTAAAAATAATTTGGATATACCTAAAGAAGACAAAAGATTATGGTTTATGGTACACATTGGAAGGAAAATTTGAACTTAGAGTTTACACCGATGCAGATTGGGCTGGAAACATAGATGACTGGAAGAGCACAACTGGTGGATCATTCTTTTTATGGGAAAGGCTTGTGACTTAGATTAGCAAGAAAAAAGCATGCATTTCTCAGTCTACTATTGAAGTAGAGTATGTTGTTGCTATTGCAAATTGATCAAATATTGCTTGGATTAGACAAGTATTAGAAGGAATGAATGAGGTAATCACTGACCTGGTGATTATATATTGTGACAACACCAGTGCTATAAATATTTCTAAGAATCCTATGATGCATTCAAAGACAAAGCATATATCTATTAAGTATCACTACTTGAGGGAATAAATTCAAGAGAAGAAGGTGAAACTAGAATTTGTAACATCTAAGGAACAACTTGCTAATATCTTTACTAAATCATTACCGAAGGACACATTTGAAGATTTGAGGACTAGACTTGGGGTCTGTCCCCTATCTACCAATCACTAAGGTATTCTAGAGGTTGCATCAACCTATACTTATCAAAAGATCATTCATGTTGATGCACATAGCTAACACTTTAGATTTTGTCTAAGGTTCTAAAATATTGTAGACCAAGAACAAAAATTTGTTTATTTGTACACTGAAGGTCCAAGATATGAACTGAACAACAAAGAATTAATTGGCTGCTGATGAGTTGTTTGTATATTTTCTTTGGCATTGTTGTCAAAGGGAGAGAAGTTATGAGAGAATGAGTATGGAAAATCAGTTAGTGAGAACACAAACAAAGAGAGATTACAGAAAGAGAGAGACTTGAATATTTGTTGCTGAGAACAAAAAGGAATCTAATAACTAAAAAATATCAAAACCACAGGGAGATTCTGCACATGTAATGCTATTATGTTTTGTAGTGATTAAACATATTAAATATAAAGTGAGGGAGAGCTTACCGAGCTACAACATTTACTTACATAGTTGTAGAATACATGTGTTAGAAAGTAAAGTCCACCAAGATAACTGAGAGGGGGGGGGGGTTGAATCAGTTATCTGATAATTATAACTTTTATCAACTTCAACAACATTAAACCATGTAACCAATATAATTACCAACCATAGAAATATATTCATACACAATAACACAATGACACAAGATATGTTGACTAGGGAACCTCTTGATCAAAAAGTAAAGCTCAGTGGGAATGAGGCCCACAAAAGATGCACTAATATGAATATTCCTTGTGAAAGGATGGACTCTATTAGGAGTCTTATGAAATAAATTTATTACATATGAATTCCTGTTAGGAGATTTTGAATCCCTGTTAAAAGATTCTAACCTTGTTAAGAGTTATGGAAGACAGAAGGACCCATTGCCGAAATAGCTTTAGGGTAAGATCACTGAACACACTATTCAAATGATCTTTGTATTAATTGATAGAATAATAGAAAATATTTTACCTCCTTCCTTACTATGCCAAACCACACTCTCTGCTACACCAGATCTCAATTTCAGATCTTTGTACCTCGCATGTCTTCCTTCACAAATTCACTTTCACAATTAGCTCTTTTCTTCACTTCATGCGTACATCAACACATCCAACCATATTAAAACAAGGAAAAATGTTCCTTCCTTTATACCACACTCAAGTAAATACAAATGAGTGGGCATACAATTACAAAATAAAAGTTTCCACTTGCTACATCAAAATTACACAAAATTGTCAGCTTCCAACTATAATAATTCTTCACTTGTGTGACCTCAAAGTTTGTGCTATCATCCACATCACTAAAAATGTGTCTTAAAATTCCCTTTAACTACACAAAATCAGATTCTATCCTGATTAGGAGATATCATCCAATTTCCACAAACCGCTACTTAGGAACACTGCCTGAATACTGCTTCCACCAAAATGCTCATAACTTTCATGAATAAATGAATTACTATCTACACTCTTACCATAAACATATAACATATCAATGAGTATATCCTCAACATCACATAGCTCCAACTGCAATATCCCACATGTGCTAATCCAAACATTATTTTCTTCTCTGCAAGTCTCTCATAAATCATTGTGTTGACATCAATGACAATCATAGTCATGAATGCAACAAAAATTGCTACAGAATGGATGCCAAACATTGAAAATTCATTCCTAACAATCTCCCCCATTGGAATTGATGGAAACATAGATGAAAAAACATCCAATGTTCCAAAAATCCAATACTATAATACTGCTATTCTAGAAAAATATTTCAAATCATCAATCAAATCTTGCTTCATTTTCCTGTTCAGATAGTACAAATGGTTTTTTCATGTACACTTCTCCTCCATTGACATCCATGACAAAAATCTCATCATTATGTCAACAACAACTCCAATGTCAAAAGACACTATTTAGAAAATACATTCACTAGAGTCCTCATGAATCAGCTCAGATACACATACTCCCCCATAGAGGAAGTACCAACATCTAGTTTAGAAGAAAAATAAGGCTTATATACCACTGGACGGATGCAACCAACTGCATCACTACTCAAAAGTAGGCTGGGGCATAACCCCAAGCATACCTCTTAGATACTCAAATGTATCCTTAGGAAAAGGCTTTGTAAATATGTCTACTATCTACTCCTTTGCACTTATGTACTCAAGTCTAACTTCTTTCTCAACAACTTTCTCTCTTACAACATGATACTTAATCTCTATATTTTTTGTCTTAGAATGTAATACATGGTTCTTAGACATACTAACTATGCTGGTGTTGTCACAATGTATGACAACAGGTTCAACAAACTTTATTCCAATATCCTTCAGCATTTGCTTCATCCAAATTATTTGGTTACAATTGTTTGCTATTACTACATATTCTACTTTTGTTGTGCTCTGTGAGATACAATTCTGCTTCTTGCTTAGCCAAGAAACCAATCTTCCTCCAAGGAAAAATGCTCCACTACTGGTGCTCTTCTTATCATCAACACTACCTCCCCAATCAACATCTATATATGCACATAGGGTAAAATCATCAAATTTTTCATACCACAATCCATAGTCCATTGTGCCTCTTAAATATCTCAGTATCCTCTTTACTACTACATAATGTGATTCTCTAGGTTCAACTTGAAATATTGCTACAATTCCAACTAAATGTGCTATATCAGGTCTTGTATGAGTCAAGTACTACAATCCTCTAATCATAGATCTATATTTCTCCTATTCAACTATCGGTGTTTCATTTGTGCTAGATAATTTATGTCTAGTTACCATAGGTGTTCCAATTGGTTTACAGTTCTCCATTCCAAATATTTTCAACAAGTCATTCAGGTACTTTGTCTGACTTACAAAGATACCATCATTGTTCTATGTTATTTGTAATCCCAAAAAGTATTTCATTTCACCAATCATACGCATTTCAAATTCAGTCTTCATTTCATCAGCAAATTTGTCACTAGCTTCATCTTCTCCTCCTAAAATAATGTCATCAACAAAAATAACTATAATCAACAAACCATTTTCAATTTCTTTTGTGTATAGATTGCTATCAGTTGTTCCTTTTGTAAATCCCAAATTTAACAAATACCTGTCCAGTCTTGCATACCAAGTTCTAGGTGCTTGCTTTAGTCCATATAAAGCTTTCTTTAGTTTACATACCATGTCTCCTTCTTGAGTCAAAGGAAAACCTTTAGGCTGCTTAATGTAGACTTCTTCTTCCAATTATCCATTTAGAAATGCTGACTTCACATCCATCTGATATACTTTAAATTTCTTGTAAGCTGCATAAGCCAAAAGCATTCTTACTTCTTCAATTCTTGCAACAAGTGAAAAGGTTTCTTCATAGTCAATTCCTTCTTATTGTGAGTATCCCTTACATACCAATCTTCCTTTGTTTCTTACAACTTCTCCTTGTTCATTCATCTTTTTTCTGAATACCCATTTAGTTCCAAAAACATTCTTGTCTTTAGGTCTAGGGACCAATTCTCATGTCTTGTTCTTTTTAATCTGATCTAGTTCTTCTTTCATAGCATTAGTCCAACTTTCATCTTCACAAGCTTCAGTAGTAGTTTTAGGTTGAATTTGAGAAATCAAACATAATTGTTCTTGTACCTTATTCTGAGTTAGAACTCCTCTTTTAATGCTTCCAATAATTTGTCCAATAGGATGATTTGTTGATAAACTCTTGTTAGGTGTCACTATCTTAGATCTCACTTCTGTTGTAGGTTCTTCAATGACTTTACTATGGATTTCATTCAACAAATCACTGTTAGTCTCATAAAATAGTTCAGTAGATCTAGTGTTAGGTTTAGGATGAGCTCCTTCATCTAATTCATAATCAAGCATTCTTTCATGAATTTTGAACTTTTCATCAACTTTAACATTTGCGCTCTCAACAATAGTCTTATTTCTTTTATTGTAACATCTATAGGCTTTGCTTTTCAAAGAATATCCAAGAAATATACCTTCATCACTTCTAGGATCAAACTTTCCAATAAGATCATCTCTTTTTATATAATATTTTCTTCCAAAAATTCTAAAATACTTAACCGAGGGTGCATGTCCAAACCATAATTCATAGGGTGTCTTGTATGTGTCTGCTCTGATTTGTACTCTTTTCATTGTATACACTGCTGTGTTCACTGCTTCTCTCTAGAATATCTTCACCAAATCATTCTCAAATAACATTGCTCTTGCTGCTTTTGTCACTGATCTATTTCTTCTTTCTACAATACCATTTTGTTTAGATGTCCTAGGGGCTGAAAACTGTCTCTTAATGCCATTTTCTTCACAAAATGTGTTAAACTATCTAGAAGTAAATTCTCCACCTCTATCATATCTCAAAAATTTAATCTTCATTCCATATTCATTCTCAACTTTATTCTTAACGATCTTAAACTTATCAAATGCTTCAGACTTTTCTTTAAGAAATGCAATCCACATCATTCTTGTAAAATCATCAACAAGAATCATAAAATACCTTTCTCCATAGAATCCTCTAGTCCTGGTAGGACCGCTCAAATCTGTATGAACAATCTCCAACTTTTCTACAAATGTAAACTTCTTACTAGGAAAAGAACTTCTCTTCTATTTAGCCATCACTCATTCTTTGTAAATCATGTTAGTAGGCTTCATAATTTTAGGAAAATCCTTTATTGCAAGTGTATTACTTACTTTCACAATGTTGTCAAAGTTTATATGCCAAAACCTTCTATTCCATAACCAAATTTCATCAATTTTAGTAATCAAACATGTCATCTCAGTAGGATTCAACTGAAATATATTACCTTTGGTTCTAGATCCAATTCCAATCAGATTTCCATCTTTATCCTTTATCAAACAAGTTCTCTCAGTAAACCAAACTTGATATCCCTTATCAACTAACTATCCAACACTCAAAAGATTATGTTTCAATCCATCCAAAAAATAAACATCATCAGTATTAGTCTTTCCATCAAGAGTAATAGATCCTATACCTTTAATCAAGCAAGGTGCATTGTTTCCAACTCTAACAACTCCTCCATCATAATTGTTAAACTTTATGAACTTTTTCATGTCTCCAGTCATATGATGTGAACAACCACTATCTATAATCTAATCAATTTTGTTTTCAACTTGAGAAACTAAGGCTTTTTCTTCCTTAACATCAGTTTCAAGATTCTCTTCTTTAATTGCTACAAATCCTATGTCATCATTATTCTCAGTATCACTTTCACTTAGAGTTCTCTCTATACTAGTTTCAAGATCTTCATCATTAGCATAATAACATTCCTTAGATCTTCTAGGTTTGAAATTATTTCTATAATTTTTAACTCTCTTAGGACACTTAGATGCAAAATGACCATATTCTTGACAAGTCCAACATTTAAAAATTTTCTTACTGTCTCGTTCTCTCTTCACAAGCAAGGAAATACCTTCTTCAATCTTCTTTTCTTCTTCATTTCTAGACCTGCTGCTGCCAGCATAATCTCCACTCACACTGATGCTTCTTGAAAAATTAGGGCAAACACTAAGAGCACTAAATGCTATCTCCATTCTAGGAAAGTCTCTTGATAACCTCAGGTTCATCTCTGCTACTTCCAATCTTCCAAGAAGAGTCACTCTTGTAAAGTTCATAGTACAAGGTATAACTTGTTCAATCATCTATGTTGTCTACTTAAATATAGGAGTCAATGTTCTCAAAATTTTCCATATCACTTCATTCTCTATCTTTGTTCCTCCACAAGATTTTATACCTATAAAAATTTCTAACATTCTACCAATATAGCTTCTAATAGATTCATCTTCCATCATTCTTATATCTTCAAATGCACATATCCAATTATGTAATCTAACTCTTTTTGCATGTTCATCACCTTCAAAAGTAGAGTGTAAAGATTTCCAAATTTCATAAGATTTTTTCAAACATTTTACCTGATTGTACTCATTCTCTGGAATGGTTGTCAAAAGTGCTTCTCTTGTAAGTATGTTACACATGAATAGATCTCTCTCATCAGTAGTACATGTTTCAAGATTGTCCTCTTCAATGATAGTCTTATCATTCTTTGTAATCAACCAATAACCTAGTCCTAAACATAGTAGGTGTGTCTACATCTTTTCTTTCCAGCTATCAAAATTTACTCCATCAAACTTAGGGCTTTCTTTTCTAAAATTTGCCATGGATCTCCTTAAGCTATTAAAATTATTTTTCAAGGACCTGCTGCTCTGATACCAATTGTTAGAAAGTAAAGTCCACCAAAATAACTGAGAGGGGGGGGGGTGAATTAGTTATCTGATAATTATAACTTTTATCAACTTCAACAATATTAAACCATGTAAGCAATATAATTACCAACCATAGAAAGATATTCATACACAATAACACAATGACACAAGATATGTTGACTAGGGAACCTCTTGATCAAAGAGTAAACCTTGGTGGGATTGAGGCCCACAAAAGATGTACTAATATGAATATTCCTTATGAAAGGATGGACTCTTTTAGGAGTCTTATGAAATACATTTAGTACATATGAATCCCTATTAGGATATTATGAATCCCTGTTAAAAGGTTCTAACCCTATTAAGAGTTATGGAAGACAGAAGGACCCATTGCCCAAACAGCTTCAGGGTAAGATCACTAAACACACTATCCAACTGATCTTTGTATTACTCAATAGAATAATAGAAAATATGTTACCTCCTTCCTTACTATGCCAAACCGCACTCTCTGCTACACCAGATCTCAATTTCAGATCTCTATACCTCGCATGTCTTCCTTCACAAATTTGCTTTCACAATTAGCTCTTTTCTTCACTTCATGTGTACATCAAAAAATCAAACCATATTAAAGAAAGGAAAAAAATTCCTTCCTTTATACCACACTCAAGTAATTACAAATGAGTCAGCATACAATTACCAAATAAAAGTTTCCACACACTACATCAAAATTACACAAAACTGTCAGCTTCCAACTACAATAATTCTTCACTTGTGTGACCTCAAAGTTTGCACTGTTATCCATGTCACTAAAAATGTGTCTTCAACTTCCCTTTAACTATGCAAAACCAGATTCCATCCTGATTATGAGATATCATCCGATTTCCACAAACCACTACTCGGGAACACTGCCTGAATACTACTTCCACCAAAATGCTCATAACTTTCATGAATAAATGAATTACTATCTACACTCTTAACCATAAACATATAACATATCAATGAGTATATCCTCAACATTACATAGCTCCAACTGCAATATCCCACGTGCGCTAATCCAAACATTGTCTGCTTCTCTACAAGTCTTTGGTAAATCACTTTGTTGACATCAATGACAATCATAGTCATGAATGCAACAACAACTACTATAGAATGGCTGCCAATCATTTATTATTCATTCCTAACAACATTCTTGGTACGTGTATGACATATTTTCATATTGCTTGTGTTTCCATCAATGCCAAAGGGAGAGATTGATGAACTACAATTGATTGAATATCTGAATGAACTAAAGAAATAATGATTAGATATCACAGAGCTACTGAAATGATATGTAAGATGATTAAATCAGTCAATATGTTGTCATTGATGTCAACTAGTTTTGACAATACTTATC
Organism: Chamaecyparis obtusa; assembly: GCA_027943335.1. NCBI lineage: Eukaryota > Viridiplantae > Streptophyta > Pinopsida > Cupressales > Cupressaceae > Chamaecyparis > Chamaecyparis obtusa. Next base: position 795,806 of record BSBK01000062.1, on the reverse strand, counting down.
ATGATAGTTACAAACATCTGAACATCTGTTGAAGGAAGAAAATATGAAGAACTGAGATATCTACATGAGGAAAAGATGGATATGATAGATAAGGATAAGGTAAACATTGGGTAACTTATTGATGAGTCTATGGCTTTATATTGTTGGATTGAGCATGTTTTATTAATCTATTATGAATAAGAGATTTGAAATTGAACAAGTCAATGTGGTCGGCAATTAAAGATTTCTGTATACACCGAGCCAGTGCAGTGTATACTAAGTGATAGTATTTACCGAGCTAGTTAGCTAGTTATCACCAACACATTTCTATATCAACTGAGTATGTATGAAAACATTAAATGCTAAGAAAAGCTGACAAAATTTGATGAGTAGGAAATTATTATGATTTTGAGGTTCAGGATAAAGTTTTTTTATGAGATCCACGACTGACAAAATTCAGAGAAGATCTAAAGGATGATATTGAAATGTGTTAATGACACGTGCTGAGGATGGTTTAAGAAGCTAAATGGACAAAGGAGATTAAGAGGCAAAATTTGATGGCTGATATGAAAATTATTTACTTGTCTTTATAAGAGATATGAGTTTCATTATTGAAACATGTCGGAAAGAAGAAGACTGAAGAGATTTTGCATGAAGACTATATTCATGCATGCCTAATCAAACTGGTTATTGAAAGAACAAAGCTATAGACATTACAGAGCATCAGAGAACTATTTACTGAGTGAAAGTAATGTTGTCACTAGGGATTGCACCCGAGTATGGCTAAGTCTAGAATCTAGCAATCCTGTGAAACATGGGACTATTCTCAGGCTATGGGTAACCTATCCAAGAATAGACCTTCATATTAGGGGCTGACTTCCCCTTGAATCACCTAAAATTTGATTGAACTTTGAAGGAAAAGGGAGAGAGAGTGCATGAAACTAAAAACTAATCTAGGTGATTCACCGAACATTGATAGATCCACAAACTGAAAATGAACTCATAATGTGATTCAAAACATAACTTGAGCATCACAAGTTCTCCCTAATCTAATTTTTCCCTTAGAAATAACAAGGTGCTGGTTGTAAATGAGAAGGGAAAATGACTTCCACAAACCCAAATACTTTCAAATGCACACAGATTGAAAATTTAGGAAATAAAAGTGCTTGTGAACATTTAAATGATCAAAATATCAAGTAAAGGACTAACTTTCATCACAATACATAACGTAAAAATCCACCAAAATAACTCAGAAAGCTGTAGGAATAAAAAGGACAATTGATATGAACTAAATTAAAGGGAGCCAGAATACAACTTGCTTCTCCAGAGCTACAAGCATTCATCTCCAAGAAAGAGAGAATGAAGAGCTAACCTTAATCATAGAAGTGAGAGGTATAAAAAGAAACCAAGGAATCTACATTCAGATCCCATAACCACCTAAAAATGGAAAACTCTCCAAATAGGCTCTTGAAGATGCCTCATAAACTTGGATGCCAGATTCCTGGATTTGTAGGGGTAATAGGAAAAGTGAAAATCCTAAAAAAGATAAGCCATTAAAGTCTACCCTATCCCTTAATCATGCTTTGGTAGATAATATTTGAACAAGATGATTTATAAAACATCACTTGTCAAATATTTTAAAATATAAAATATGCATGATTTTACATTAAATGTCCCATTTTAATAATGGTCCCTAATAAAATATTTTACAATAATAACACCTAAGTGTTTAGGGGTCACATTATCCATTCATAAAAAAAACATCTAGGACTTAGGGGTATAGGTCTACATCTCCAACTTTGCCTTTTAGAAAAATGACCTTTTCTCAAAATATTCTTCAAATTTTTAATAAAAGTCCCTTTTATTTTTAATTCCCCCTCTAATTAGGAAAAATTAAAAGAATCTTTAAATAATATGCTTATAGCATATACCCCTTTTATGTTTATAAAATAAACATTTCAAAAAAAATCTCCAATTTTTAATGTTTTGGAAACATATAAAAATCAGCTTTCTTGCCTTTTAAACTTCTCTCCCTTTGCAAAAATCACATGCCTCAAGCATAATTTCGAATGGAAGAGGAGCTTTTCATTGGGAAACTTTCTAATTATCTTTGACTTTTCTTGGAGAAGAATTCGAATGTGTATATGTGAGAAGAGGTAAGTGATTTCAACTTCATTTTCATTGCAAAGTTTTTAATTTTTTGTTTTCAACTTTGCTCATGGCTGCTCCTTCATTTTTTATTGATTTGAAATCATTATTTTCTAGCTTTGTCTCCATAGCATTATCATGATCAAGCTTGCTCCTATTTTTATATGGAGGGTATGATATAGTTGCTCTTCTGATGATTATGTATTGCAGATTTTTGTTTATGTAGATGCAGATTTTGTATCACTATTGTGCCTTTTTCTTTGAGAGATACACATGAAAATGTATCATATTTGTAGCTTTGATCTTTGAAAATACTAATTTCTAAGATGTGCATACAAATTAGGACTTTTATTTTTTTGATATTCATATGCAAATGCTTCTTTGATTAAGATATATGTAGATTTTTGTATTGCTTCATTTCTTCCTGTAGCAATGATTTATTTCTCTTTATCATAGAATCAATGGAGATAATCATCTCACACTTCTCATTGTGATGTTGGTCTCTGGATAATACCCTCTTTCATTTTGCAAGTATTTATAGATGATTTCTTTGAAAGAGGAAAGAAGCTTACTATTAAGCAGTTGTGATCATACCTTCTCTGCTCATGGTGAAATGATGCACTTGCATGATTGTCTTGGATGCTTGATCTTGATGCAGAATCATATTGTATTAGCTTTATCATTTTATTCTTTATCATATGCTTTCCTCTGGCTCCTTCATGCATCCTTATAGTTTGCACCTATCTTGAACATGTTTTTCTTACATGTACATGCAATGCTTAGATGTAGTTTATTTCCTTTCCTTTTCATGTACTTTGCAATGAAATGAACACAAATATTAAGCAATACCACTAATAACACAAACTAGGGTATATTAGTCTCATTTAGTAACTAGGCCTCCAAGATGAGTAAAATAATGACAATAAGTAAGTCGAGAAACATTGAGGAAGTGAAATTGATTAATGATTAGAGGATTCGTATGGGCTTAGCATAGATCTGAATACTTGCAATTCAGTTGTATTTGAATCATATCAGTACTATATCAATTTAACCATTGATTCAAAAAATCTCTTAACTGAGTGGATTTAACAGTCTTATGTTCTACCCTATGACATTGGTTGAATGTAAAGTGTTATCTTGTTGAACCCATAGTGAATGCTGGTCAAAATTTAACTATTAGTGATAAATCTTCTAACCAGGTCACACCTAATAGTGTGCATTGTAACCTTTAATAGGGTTGGCTCTTCACTGAGCTCACTTTAGAAGAGTGAATTATTTTGGGTTACCGGTCCCAGGTGGTTTTTCCCTTAGCAGGGTTTCCAAGTTAAATCATTGTGTTATGTGTTATTTTTTATGATTATTTTGCTATCATACTTTACATACTACATATTTGATTTAGTCGGTAATCATAGTTGGATAATTACTGGTAATCAGTAAACTGGATAGACAGATTGATATTTTATGTTATTGAGCTGCATAATTTGTTGAAATTATTTTGTAAGGTACATCTTTGTATTTGGGACTATAGGATAACTGATCTAACTGATTCACCCCCCTCTCAATTTTTCTAATAGTATCATGTTATCATTGTGGTAAACCAGGCCACACAACAAATATTTGCAGGAGCAAAGCTAAAGGTATTCCTAAATCCACTCCTTAGTTTAATGGTTGTTGTTATAGTTGTAATAAGTATGGACATCAGGCACATGAGTGAAGATATAAGTTGAATAGGACTCCTTACAAACCCTACCTGGAAGAACACTTTTTCACTTGCAACATGCATTGACACATTGCACAAGAATGTAGAACAAAGATGAAGCAAGTCTGGACACCAAAAGGATAGAAGAAGACCTTGTTAGAAAGTAAATTCCACCAAGATAACTGAGAGGGGGGGTGAATCAATTTTCAGATAAATACTAATTTTATCACCTTTAATATACTTCAACCATGTAAGCAATGTAATCAACAACCATAGAAAGATATACATACACAATAACACAATAACACAAGATATGTTGACTAGGGAATCTCTTGATCAAAGAGTAAACCCCAGTGGGAATGATGCCCACAACAGATGCACTAATATGAAAATTCCTTGTGAGAGGATGGAATCTATTAGGAGTCTTATGAAATAAATTCAGTACATATAAATATCCATTAGGAGACTTTGAATCCCTGTTAAAAGATTCTAACCCTGTTAGGAGTTATGGAAGACAAAAGGACCCATTGTCCAAACAGCTTCAAGGGCAAGATCACCGAACACATTGTCCAACTGATCTTTGTATTACTCAACAAAATAATACCCAAATATTAATGATCTCAACAACTTATCACTTCTCCTCTGACTGTGCCAAACCACACCAACTGCTTCATCAGATCTCAATACCATATCTGTGTACTTTGCATATCATTTTACAACAAGTATTGCTCAATTCCACAATTCACTTTCATAAAACTACTACATTACAATAAGGAAAATAATACTTCCTTTATACCACACTCAAATAACTACAAATGAGTTGGCATACAATTTATAAAATAAAAATCTTCCACACGTTACACAATATTCTATAATTACATAAAACTGTCAGCTTCCAATTAAGATAATTATTTAGTCATGTGACCTCTAACCTTACTATCACATCCATGTCACAATCATCATGTCTTCATCATCTCTACAACCTCACATGATCATATTCTATCCTGATTAGGAGATATCATCCTATTTCCACAAACCACTTCTTAGGAACACTGCTTGAATACTACTTCCATTGAATTACACATAACTATCATGAATAGTTGAAATTCTATATGCACTCTTAACCAAGATGTTAGGAAACATCATAGATTAAGTCCTCAACTCCACATAGCTTGATCTTCAATATCCCACATGCTCTAATACAAACACTATCTGCTTCTCTGCTAATCTCCAGTAGATTACTGTGTTGACATTAATGACAATCACAGTCATGAATACAACAACAACTACTATAGAATGGCTGTGAATACTCCCCCATAGGATATATTCAATATTCATTCCTAACAATCTCCCCCATTGGCATTGATGGAAACTTAGATGAAAAAACATCCAAGTTCCATGAATACCAACACTGCAACACTACTGCTCTGAAATGTTTTCAAGTTCTCTTCATGAATCAAATCTTGCTTTGTTTTCCTATTCAATTCTTTTAGTCTTCCATTTTATATTTATTGTATCCTTCTCCCTCAAATTATCTTCAATAGATGGTTTTTCATGTATCCTTCTTCCCCATTAACATCAATGAAAATTGCTACATCACTAGGTCAACAACAACTTCAATGTCAGAAGACACTTTTCAGAACACACATTTCACTAGAGTCCTCATGACTCAGCTCAGAAAGACATACTCCCCCATAGAGGAAGTACCAACATCTAGTCTAGAAAAAGATAAGGCTCATATACCACTAGACTGATGCAACAATCTGCATCACTTCTCAAGAGTAGGCTGGGGCATAACCCCAGGCATACCTCTCAGATACTCAAATGTATCTTTAAGAAAGGGCTTTGTAAATATTACTACAATCTTCTCTTTTGTACTTATATACTCAAGTCTAAATTCTTTCTCTACAACTTTCTCTCTCACTACATGATACTTTATTTCTATATGCTTTGTCTTAGAATGTAGTACAAGATTCTTAGACATACTAACTGTACTGGTGTTATCACAGTGTATAACAACATGCTCATCAAATTATATTCCAGTATCCTTCAACATTTGTTTCATCCATATTATCTAGTTATAATTGTTTTCTATTGCTACATATTTTGCTTCTACTGTGCTCTATGAAATACAATTTTGTTTCTTGCTTAGCCAAGAAACCAATATTCCTCCAAGAAAAAATGCTCCACCACTAGTACTCTTTTTGTCATCAACACTACGTCCCCAATCTACATCTGTATATACACATAGGGTAAAGTCATTAAATTCTTCAGACCATAACCCATATTCAATTGTTCCTTTCAAGTATCTCAGTATCCTTTTTAATGCTGCATAATGTGATTCTTTAGGATCATCTTGAAATCTTGCAATGATTCCAACCACATGTGATATGTCTAGTCTTGTATGATTTAAATATTGCAATCCTCCAATCATAGATCTGTACCTCTTTTGTTCAACTGCAGGAGTCTCATCTATGGTAGATAACTTGTGTCCAGTTACCATAGGTGTGCACACTGGCTTACAGTTCTCCATTCCAAATATCTTCAATAAGTCATTCAAGTAATTTGTTTGACATAAGAAGATACCATCACTATTTTGTATTATCTGCAATCCTAAAAAATATTTCATCTCACCAATCATACTCATTTCAAATTATGTCTTCATTTCATCTGCAAATTTACCGCTGGCTTCATCTTCTCCTCAAAAGATAATATCATAAAAAAAAACATAAAATACCTTTCACCATAGAATCCTCTAGTCCTTGTGGGACTACTCAAATCTGTATGAATAATTTCCAACTTTTTTGTTGTAAACTTCTTGATAGGAAATGAGCTTCTTTTTTTCACAATGTTATCAAAGTTTATATGACAAAATATTCTATGCCATAACCAACTATCATCAATCTTAGTAATCAAGCATGTCATCTCAGTAGGATTCAATTGAAATACATTACCATTGGTTCCTCATCCAGTTCCAATCAAATTACCATCCTTGTCTTCAATTACACAAGTTTTCTCAATAAACCAAACTTGATATCCCTTATCAACTAGCTATCCAATACTCAAAAGGTTATGTTTCAATCCATCCACAAAGTAAACATCATCAGTGTTAGTCTTTCCATCAAGAGTAATAGATCCTATTCCTTTTATCAAACAAGGTGCATTGTTTCCAAATCTAACAATTCCTCCATCATAATTGTTAAACTTTATGAATTTTTTCATGTCTCCAGTCATATGATGTGAACAACCACTATCTATAATCCAATCAGATCTCTTTTCTACTTGAGAAACTAAAGCTTTTCTTCTTTAACTTATGTTTCAAGGTTTTCTTATTTTATTGCTACAAATCCTATATCATCATTCTCATTATCGCTTTCACTTAGAGATTTCTCCATACTAGCTTCAAATTCTTCATCATTAGCATAGTAACATTCTTTAGATCTTCTAGGTTTAAAGTTATTTCTATACTTATTTACTCTCTTAGGAAATTTAGATGAAAAATGACCATATTCTTGACAAGTCCAACATTTAAAAATTTTCTTACCATCTGGTTCTCTTTTCACAAGAAAGACAATTCCTTCCTCAATCTTCCTATCTTCTTCATTCTTAAATCTACTACTACTAGCATAATCTACACTTACACTAATGCTTCTTGACAAGTAGGATGACTACTAAGTGCACTGAATGTTGTCTCCATTCTAGTAGATATCCTGACTATCTCAAGTTCATCTCTGCTGCTTCTAGTCTTCCAAGAAGGGTTTCTCTGGTGAAGTTCTCAGTACAAGGTATAACTTGCTCAATCATCTACATTATATGCTTAAATGCATGAGTTAATGTCCTTAGAATTTTCCATATCACTTCATTCTTTGTCATGATTCCTTCATAGGATTTTATACCTGCAACAATTTATGACATTCTACCAATATAGCTTCTAATAGATTCATCTTCCATCATTCTTATATCTTCAAATACACATATCCAATTATGTAATCTAACTTTCTTTGCATGTTCATCACCTTCAAAAGTAGATTGTAAAGCTAACCAAATTTCATGAGATGTTTTTAGATATTTTACCTGAATGTACTCATTTTCTTGAAGGTTCGACAAGAGTGCTTCTCTAGAAAGTATGTTGCACATGAATAGATCTCTCTCCTCATTAGTACATTCTTAAATTTTGTCTTCTTCAATGATAGTCTTCTTCTTCTTTGTGATTAACTAGTATCTTGGTCCTAAAAAAAGAAAATGTGCCTTCATCTTTTCTTTCCAGCTATCAAAGTTAACTCCACCAAACTTAGGGCTTTCTTTCCTGAAATTATTCACCATGGGTCTCCTTAAGTTGTTAAAATTTTCCTTCAAGGACCTACTACTTTGATACCAATTGTTAGAAAGTAAAGTCGACCAAGATAACTGAGAGGGAGGTGGGGGTGAATTAGTTATCAGATAAATACTACTTTTATCACCTTTAATAGGTTTCAACCATGTAAGCAATGTAATCAACAACCATAGAAAGATATACATACACAATAACACAATAACACAAGATATGTTGACTAGGGAACCTCTTGATCAAAGAGTAAACCCTGGTGGGAATGATGCCCACAAAAGAGGCACTAATATAAAAATTCCTTGTGAGAGGATGGAATCTGTTAGGAGTCTTATGAAATACATTCAGTACATATAAATTTCTGTTAGGAGACTTTGAATCATTGTTAAAATATTCTAACTCTGTTAGGAGTTATGGAAGACAGAAGGACCCACTATCCAAACAACTTCAAGGGAAAGATCACTGAACACACTGTCCAACTGATCTTTGTAATACTCAATAGAATAATATCAAAATATTACTGATCTCAACAACTTATCACTTCTCCTCTGACTGTGCCAAACCGCACCATCTGCTTCATCAGATCTCAATACCAGATCTCTGTACTTTGCATATCCTTTTACAACAAGTATTGCTCAATTCGGTAATTCACTTTCATACAAATACTACATTACAATAAGGAAAATAATCATTCCTTTATACCACACTCAAATAATTACAAATGAGTCAGCATAAAATTTACAAAATAAAAATCTTCCACATGTTACTCAATATTCCATAATTACATAAAACTATCAGCTTCCAATTAATATAATTCTTCACTCATGTGACCCCTGAACTTGTTGTCATGTCCACATCACAATCATCATGTCTTCATCATCTGTACAAACTCACATGCTTAGAATCTATCCCGATTAGGAGATATCATCTGATTTCCACAAACCACTTCTCAAGAACACTACCTGAATACTGCTTCCACTAAATTACACATAATTGTCAGGTATGTGCAAGATCATGAGGGGCTAAACTATGCCCTTAAGTGGCAATGAAAAATCAGCAAATCAGGGTTAGTCAACTTGACATGAAAATTTCAACTAGCTATCAACCCAATATCAAAAAGTTGTAAGAATAGAATCTATAGAAAATCAAATGTAGTTTCTAAACTACTAGGCCTTTTTTGAGAAAAAGTTAGTATGATTGGTGAGAAGTATAGATTTCAATGCAGCAGTACAAAAATTTTAGGAAAAAAATAAGAAGTAGGTGTATGTCTGACCACCTTAATCATAATCAAATGATAATATTTTATTATAAGATTTTATATATAAGTAGTAGACTCATGCTCGGATGTGACGCATATTTTTTTGTAATTTTATTCTAAAAAAATAATTAATTATGAATTTTTTTCTACAACATTTTTAGAATAAAAAAACTCTCGTGTCTGGCCACCTTAACTCATTCAACACTTTACAAAATTCAATTTTATTTTTTTTTCCTTATAGTAGGTGAACCATAGAATGTGACGCATTTTTTGAATTTCAAAAATGTTATACCGTCTGAAAGTTATACTCATTTTTCAATCAGTATATAAATCAACACTTTAGAGGTAGCTCAATTAGAAAATAACTAATAATTACTTACCAAATTCAAAATTTGATAGCAATTATATCGATAGAAAGTTGATAATCTTCTTAAGATACCCTTTTTGTTTTATCAAATTTGGGTGAAAAAAAAGTCGTCAGATACATTGTCAAAGTTTTGAACTAACATCGCCACTTTTTGGCCCCTCATGATCTTGCACATACCCTATCATGAATAGTTGAATTTCTATATGTGCTCTTAACCATGATCTCAAAAAACATCATAGATTAAGTCCTCAACTCCACATAGCTTGATCTTCAATATCCCACATGTGCTAATACAAATAGTGTCTACTTCTTTGCTAATCTCCAGTAGATTATTGTGTTGACATCAATGACAATCATAGTCATGAATGCAACAAAAAATGCTACAGAATGGATGCGAATACTCCCCCATAGGATATATTCAACATTCATTCCTAAAAGACCTATCAATCATGAAGACAAGTTAATGATTATACTTGGGATTATAACACATGGGTTAATTGCACAACATATGGAAGGTATGGATATATTGTAGCTAATTACATGAGGAAGAACTGGAAAGGTAGATCTTGCAACTGAACAAACACTGGTATGGCATGTTTACATTGTCACAAGGTCGGTCACTTAAGTAAATATTATAGAGAATGAACACCAGAAGTAAAAACTTATGAGAATGGTAATAAAATCGAGGATATCATGAGAATAAGAAACACTATGTGGATAAAAGCATCAAGTGATAATGCTGAGTCAAGCAATGCAGTCAGTGACACCTCATCCATTGGATTGGGCAACAACACAACTTCCACCTAAGTTGAAAAGGTATGTATGGAACTATAAATTCTAATCAATTATATCTTACATACAACTCCTTATATCTAGTGTTCACATACCAAATCTGCATGAATTAAGATCCACTATGGTTTTATATGTTTTGATCTTTAAATCTATACAATCGGTATAAACTAGATTGGGTAAGAAGTTGTCTGTCGATAACTATTTGCAAGGTTAACCAAGTGATATTTTATGTGTTAATCAAGCTTTGGATATTTTGAAGTATACACCAAGCATGACTGTTCTTACCGAGCTATGTTAGGTCAAGCATTTATTGTGAAAAGTTGAAGCCAAAATTTGAAAAGTGCTATAAATACACAATGGAATTAGTTTATTTTTTACATTATGAACTATTGGAAACTGAAATTGAAGCAATTTTTGTGTTTTCATTGATGTCAAACCTTAACTGGTAAGACTATTGCTACTTATAAGAGTACTATATCTATTTGAGTGTTGCTAAGAGGATAGGCAAGGTTGTTAACAATAGCACCTAAGGAAAGGTTGAGTTATCTTGATACTACAAAGTGTACTTGATTATGTGGTACAATGATGAGATAATGTATTGTTTATCTTAGTAATATTGAAGACTAAACTGGTAGGCTTGATCGAGAAAAATGGAGAAATCATGTTCAAGCCGAGTAATGTTAGTGTCCACCGAGTCAGTATATGCCGAGCAAAATTTTAGTGTTGACCGAACATCAGTTAATTGTTGAGAAAGATAGTATAAGCCGAGGAAACATTTTTTAGTAATGACCGAGCTTTCTACATGAAGACCAAGTAGTTGATTATAGTATTGACTGAGCATTTGTATTTTTATATTTGAAGAGAATTTAGATTTTGAGTCGACATTGTTGAATTCTTGGATTAAGTAAAACCTGTTGACTTTATTTATTGATTGTTTGAAAGCATTGAATGCACTGAAAAATGTTTTATTGTAAATCTTTAAGAGATTTGAGATGTTTCTAGAAAAGGAGCTGAAGAACATAAAGCGGATAGATTCAATGAAACTGACCTAACCCTAAGATCTATGAAGGAGATTGAGCCGCAAAAGATGAGTTAACCTAATTGAGGAAGTATTAAGGGAGCCTAAGCATTAGGTATGTGTGTGCATGGGTGAAAAGATGATGCTGGAAGATCAGTAGATGTTATTGATTGTATAAGCGAAAAGGCTGAAGGAGAAGTGTGGTGATTGCTTGAAGAAAAGTTCTGAGTAGATCAGAGATGGAGATGGAAAAGTTTCAAAGTCAGTAAACCAGCATTTGTGTATGGTATTAGATCTGATATTTGCAAAGTGAGTTGTATATTTTTTAGATCAATACTGCTGCTACTTTCTAACTATTGTAACACTCAAAATCCTTTTAATAGAGGTTGACCTAAGAATCATATGTTTAAATCTTTTGAACAAGGTTGCATTCTAATGGAATGTATGTAAGTCCTATAGCAAGGCTCACTTCTAACAGAGTGATTGAAATCCTTTAACCGGGTCACACCTAACAATGTGTATTTTAACCTTTGACAGGGTTGGATTTTAACTGAGCTCACTTCAGAAGAGTGAAAATAATAGTAGCATGTTACAAAGTGGTTTTTCCTAGATTGGGTTTCCACTATAAATCCTAGTGTCAATGCTTGTGTGAATGTTTTGGTTTGAACATTTATGTGTTTTACAAGTTAGATATAGTTGGGTAGTGGACTGCAATGTTATATGTTTATATTATAGAATAAGTGATGACCGAGTTGGTTTTGGTTGTTAGATCTTATTTAAAGAAAAATTTTTGAAGTTTGTTTTATATATTTGGACTTGAGAATAACTAATTCACCCCCCCCCCTCTCTATTTTTCTAAATCATATTAACAATTGGTATCAGAGTTGTGTTGCTTATTATTGGTGTTTACAAAAATCAAGTTTAAAGGGACTTGAAGCAAATGATCAAGATGTATAAGAAGGAGGTACCGAAGCTAAATAAGGAAAACTTCCCTACATGGAAAAGTTTGATGAAGTTGCATTTGACTGGTATTGGTGATTCTGCAAAGTACTACATTGAGAATGACTATGTCTCACCTATCGCACCTTTGACTACCGAACAAATGAGAGCTAAGAAAGAACATAATCAGGAAATGCTAGAAATTGCATCTACCCTAAGCTATCTAGAATTTGAGGACATTAAGGATTCCACAAGTGCTAAGAAGATGTGGGACACTCTTGCAAAGATCTATGCTGGTGACATAAATGTATTGAAAGCTAAGGCTGAGAGTCTCAGAGGTAAGTTTGATGAAATGAGAATGCAAGAAGATGAGAACATTGCACAATATTGTGGTAAAATAAAAGAAGTTGTGAATGCTATTAGAGGATCTAGTGGGACTATTGAGGATGAAACTATAATTGGAAAAGTACTAAGAAATCTGCATCTTATATATGCTATTAAGATCTTAGCTATTCGGGAATCTAGATGTAACTCTACAAATGTGCTTACTTTGGAAAGTTTGGTTGGCAAGCTAACTGCTTTTGAACTCTCTAACTATGATCATAACTTCACTGTTGGTAGTATTGGTAATGTTGAATATGCTTTTAAGTCACAATTAGTTCTGGATGAGCCAAAGAAAGAAAAAGAAAGATGCATCAGTGAAAGTGAAAGTGACAATGACACTTTTGATGAAGAAATTGAAGATCTAGAAGCTCTTATGGCTAGAACACTGAGAAGGGGAAAAGGAAAATATAAAGGTAAACTCCCTATTATATGTTTTGCATGTAATAAAGTTGGTCATATAGCTACTAGATGTCCTGTTAGGAATGATAAAGATGAAGAAAGAAAAAGAAAACACAAAGACAAAAGAGATGACAGAAGCTACCAAAGGCACAAAGACTACAAAGGAAAAGGTAAGAAATCTTGTTATATTGCTGAAGAAGAAACTGACATTGATAGTGATGATTTTGAAATTGAGGTAGTCTATGTTGCAATGAAAGATGAATCTGATGAGGATGAGAAAATTGCATTGATCTCCTATGTGAACAAGAATGAAAAATGGATTATTGATAGTGGTTGTTCACATCACATGACTGGTGACAAGAGTAAGTTTGAGACCTTACATCATTATAGAGGTAAAAGTGTAAAATTTGGTAATGATGCACCATGTCCTGTTAGAGGAAAAGGTTTGATTAAACTGATTGATAAGATCTCTTGTGAAATACATATTGGGTTGAAGGTCTAAATTATAATCTACTAACTATTGCATAGCTCAACAACACTAGTTATTGAGTGGAATTTCATCACAAGAAAGCTAAAATATTTGATGCTACTAGTGAACTGATCAGAAGTGGAGAATAGACTAGAGGTAATTTGTTCTATCTTGACCTATCTGAAGAAGCATGTATGGTTGCACAACTTGATGACCTTTGATTATGGCATATGAGGCTATGTCATGTTAACTTTGATAATCTGGTAGAAATAAGTAAGAAGAAGAAAGTAAGAGGTCTACCTAGATTGAAGAAACTTGAGAATGTGATATGCAAGGAATGCCAGTTAGGAAAAATGACAAAGTCAAGTTTTAAGAGAAAATCTTTTACTTCTGAATTTTTTTAGATTTGGTTCATACTTACCTTTGTGGACCTATGAGTGTACAAAGTTACTATGGTGCTAGATATTTTATCTTGTTTGTTGATGATCATACTAGGATGATGCATGTAATGTTTCTAAAAGAAAAATTTGACGCTTTTCAATTCTTTAAGTGGTATTTGGCTAAGGTTGAGAAGGAGACAGGTAGGAACCTGAAATGTCTTAGATCTAACCGAGTTGGAGAATTTACATCAAATGAATTCAATCTATTTTGCAATGAAACATGAATCAAAAGACAAATGTCTGCACCTAGAACACCTCCACAGAATGGTATGGCAGAGAAAATAAATAGATCTATCTTGGATTGTGCAAGGACATTGTTGATTGAAAATAATGTGGCACAAAAATACTGGAAAGAAGCTATAAGTACAGTTGTCTACACTCTTAACTGGGTACAAATTAAGAAAGGTACAAATCTGACACCCTATGAATTATGGCATGGGCATGCACTAAGTGTTAAATACTTTAGAATCTTTGGAAGCAAGTGCTACATATTAAAAGACAATAGGAATGGAAAGTTTGATGCTAAAAGTGATGAAGGCATATTCTTAGGCTATTCCACAAAAAGTAAAGCTTATAAGTGTTTGAACTCTAACACTAACAAAATTGTGGAAAGGTGAATGTCAAAGTTGATGAGTATGCAGAAAGAAATGAACTTGACAACAAAATAGAACCAAAAGATTATAGATCTTTTGTGTATATTGAAGAAGAAGAAGAGGCAAGTAACAAACTTGTGTGTGTGTGAATTTTGTACCTAGCTGTAGACACAACACTTCAATAAAACATTAGAGGTTAGTTAAAATCAAAATCATGCAGTGAAATGGAAACTAATCTAACCAGGCAATTTACTGCCTTCTAGTAGGTGTGAGTATGTATTCTCAGATTGGACTGAGATCAGTGACCTTGACAACACTTAAACAAAGGATTTGAATGCAGAATCTAGATATGAGCTGAATGCCAATTAATCTAGTTTTTTGATATTTTCTATGCAATGAGATGAAACAAATTGATATGAATCTATTCTAGATGAAAAATTGAATGCCAATTAAGCTATAATGATATGCTAAATATGAAACTAAAATGACAAGATTGATCTCACAAAAGTTGTTGGTTCGCAAAGAAGCTTCAAATCTTCAGATGTTGATTCACTAGCATGATTGTGCAAATTCGTGGATTGATTTTGGTAGAGTAAGTATGCAAACTTGTGAGATGATTTGTGAAGAGCTGAAGCCTTGATTTTATAGAAATCTAGGGCTTTGGGAATGCATGGAAAAAGCCATAAATCACTCTAGTTGATTTTTGATTCAATAAGGAATTAAAGATAATTAACTCACAAAAAATCATGCAAAAGTAGTGCTTAACTCAAAATAGAGTTTAGATCAAATTTCAACTCATCATCAGATGTTGAGTTTAAATTTAAAATTGATTGTTAATTTCTAGTTGCCTGCTTTTCTGATTGTGCATAATTTAATTATAAATTAATTTAAAAATAAAGTGATTTATTCTCAACTTAGCTGATTTTTGAATTAAAATAATTGATTTATGGGTTAATCAATTATTAAATCAAACTTTATTCAAAAACTATATCATTAATTTTGACAATTGACATTAATTAATTAAATAAGAATTTAATCAATTAGTCATGAGATTTTTGATTTATTGTCAAAATAAAATAATACAATTTAGGAATAAATGTAATTAAATCCAATTAAATAATTAAGTGGCAGTATTAAATCTAAGTAATTAAATATTTAGAATATATTCAATTAATTAAACTTTAGGATAAATAAGATTTATAGCCAAATAATCATTAAATTAAAGATAATTAGGATAAATAGGAATATTACTAGGAATATTCTCTGGTGCAGAATTTGAGATAATCAATTAGGATTCGATGATGTTCAGATGTGCATTAGGTTAGGACTTCGATGTCAATTTCATTTGATGTGTCGATATAGGAGGTTAATGAACTTATAGCCCATTTTTGGGGTATTACATTTTGCCCCTCTTTGAATTGTTGTGTGGAGCGCAGTGGTTGAAAGATAATCTGTGTATGATATTGAAACTGATGTTTGAAATTGATATTGATATGAAGAAGAAACTGATTGAAATTGATATGAAGATAATAGGTCCTGAATGACCAAAGATAATGTTAACTATAACAACAAATGAATCGATGACTATGAAAAAGTGTCAAAACACCTGATTCTAAACCTTATGATTGTGAAGAAGTGAGTGACCGATTCCAGACCCAATTGTCGATAAGAATCACATTGGTATCACTTCTGAACCCTTCAGTTATGAAGAACCAAGGAAATAACACTAATGAACTGATGGTTATGAAAAAATTATATAGTTTACAAGATTAAGAGAATACCAGATTGATATGGATCTCAATGAATCTGATATGCCCCAAGAAATGAATGATTTACCCCAAGCAATGAGGTCTTTTTGATGAATCGACAAAATAGATGTGGTTGTTGTCTTGATTACTGAGGAAAGATATGGTTTCAAATTTAGATTACAGACTTTGATTGATGTGCAATACCATGCCCCCTTTGGGATAAAAATTGAAATCTAACAAGAAAAGTCAGCATTGAATAGTTTAGAAGCATGTTAATTGATTTGAGAAGTGGTTATACATGTTCGAGAATGTGTTCTACATCATTTGGAGGTCTAGAAGACTAAATTTAACTAGGTTTGACAATGAGTTGACCATAGTTGACCAAGTTGAAATTTTGATAGTTTGATGTAAGATAATCAGTTAAGTTGAATACTGGATTTCTATGATGATTGAAGGTCAATTATGCAAGCAATAGACCATCTTGGGTTCAAAAAATTTTAAATCATGATTTTGACATAGTAAATGATCTTAGATTTTGATTTTGGTCCTGAAAATAGATTCAGAACGTCAAAATTAGCCAGGGGTGCAATTTTTGTGAAAAATGGAGCACTTTTGAAAATTAGGTCAAAAGCTATATAAAGGTCGGAAGGGTCATTTTCAATTCATTTCAACCTTTTGACTTTAGGAATCTTGTGGAGTGCTTTGAGAAAAAATGGCAAAGAAAGCGGCAGAACCAAAGGTACTTGTGAGTTCACATTGATTTGAGTGTAGCTAGAGACACCAGTGACCTTGGTAGTATGGACATCCGGTAGGTGGACCTTTGTGCTTTGCTAAAAATTCAATTTTTTCATGTTGTATAGTATTTTTAGGATTTTTCATACGCTTTTCAATTTTGAATTTTTTCATGCATGGAAACTCGTACAACTTTCCAGTGAGACTCATACGACTTTCAAACTGTAGGTAGATTGTCATCTCATTACCCCCCAAGACTCGTATCAGAGGGACCCAAGAGTCGTACGATGTTTCATGAGGTCCCTCATAACTCATACAATGAGGGGTACACTGTCGTGTCATCATGCTTTTTTGTATGGTATGATGTAGAAACTTGTACGACTTTTCCTACTAGTCTGAAATGTCGTATGGAAAATAAGGTGCAAAAAGATCATTACTAGGTCAAATTTTTGAATTTTCTAATTCTATAGCTTGATTTCTGACCTTTTAACCTACCTTCTAACATAATGAACTACTCAATTCTTGCCCTTGTAACCCATTCTGTGACCAAATTACTCATAGGATTCCCTATTTCTGTACTATGTAGGTCATATATCTAGATGTTCATGTACGGATTTCACATCCAGCCACTCAGAGACTATGTGTGTCACTACTTGACTCGATGAGGGTACATCTTGCATCATGTGGATTTGAGTACCTTATACATTTACCCAAGATTAGGGTAAATCATGGACTTTTGACTGCTCTGATTGAGAGATTTCATTCGGAGACCCAGACATTCCACCTGTCGACTGGGGAGATCACTGTCACCCTTGAGGATGTGTATCATATACTGCGCATTCCTTTTCATGCAGACTGGTGGCCAGAGTATGTGAGTTTAGGGAACTCAGGTCTTCTAGCTTTTATATGTCTCTTTAGAGATGATACTTAGATGACTGCCTCCATTTCTTGGGAGAACTTAGTGCAGTGATATGGACAAACACACTGGCTAGAGTGTATCATTACCGGGATGATCGATGGTATTATTATGTTTGACCGTCAGCAGAACAGTCTTTTGATGGGTTGGGCCCCTATGGTAGCACATTTGATGGTGACTCCCTCTAAGTTGGCTTGGGGTCAGTGTCTTTTGGCCCATATGTTCTCTGAGATGCACAAGGTAGTGTATCAAGAGAGAAAGTTGTTTGCAGCTAGAGCTTTAGTTCTATAGATCTGGGTGTGGGAGCATATCCTAGTGTTGAGACTAGTATGTACTTCATAGAGGCAGCCATAGGAGGGATGGATGGGTCATGTGGAGTACTGGAGGTGATGCCTCGATGATATGAATTTTGTTCAGTGGAGAACATATGTAGCTATTGAGCCTTGGCCAACTATGTGAGAGTAGTTTAGTTTCTTCTTTCAGAGCCGTGTGCTGATTGGGAGGTCATCCTCCACTATAGAGAGATTCCTTATTACCAGGGTCTAGTGGCAATATGGATGAGTACAGGATGCCCCAGAGGATTATGCTACTTATGCATAGATAAGTCATGAGCTTGGACTCAGATGGACCACGAGGCTCTCATATGCTTTGTGTTTACAAGAGTATAGTGCTATTGTTGGTAGAGATTGGGAGTACAGACCAGATGTACTTGATGCTGGTGTTACAGATGGATTCATTGCATGGCTTGCTGATCATCCTATTCATAGATTTTCTGATCCGATAGAGCTAATACCCTCCATGGAGGAGGTGATGGATGTTATAGGTGCTTTGATGGGATAGGGTACTAGACCCACATAGGTTCCTATTATGAACCCCACACCTTCAAGACCCCGAGTGATGGCTCCACCACATAGACCATCAGGATAGATGAGGCCCCCTCATCCCACTAGTTCCATAGTAGGAAGATCTATAGGTTCTCATAGATGGACTAGGGGAGAGGGTGGTACCTTAGGGAGTGTTGGTTCAGCTAAGGAGGTACTTGCAGTAGAGCAGGTTGTGGGTGGTGGTATGGATTTGATAGAGGAGGATATAGGATTTGATTTAGGTGTTGAGGTTAGATGCCATAAGGCATAGAGAGTAGAGACCACTGAGTAGGTTGCCCCGGATACTAAGATGCTAGCAGCCGATGTTGATCCCACTGTTCCTCTTACTCCATAGGATACTATTAGATGGCTTAGAATATAGGTCAGGGACCTAAAGGTTCATAGTGCTTGATGGGACAAGAGATTTTTAGAGGCCAATAGATAGTACACCAAGCTTTGTGCAAAGGTGCAGATATTATAGGTAGAGGTGATTCATCAGACCTCCCGGGTAGCTTACTATGTGTCCACATATTATACTGTTGTTCCTGCTACATAGAGAGTCCCTTCGTACTCTCAGTATATGATGGCATCAGAGGGAGCCAAAGCACCCCGAGCAGAGGCAGTACTGGATGCACCACCTCCACCTCCACCAAATGTAGAGGATCAGGCTGACAGTTGATTTTCTTTGATATTTTTTGATATACTATGCTCTTTTTGATCATTGATATACTGTTGTAACTTTGATAGCTCACATGAGTGTATTCTTTTGTACACTGTGCCAGTAGTGCACACCTGACTAGTTCAAAATTTTTGATATATATATGAGATCGATATTTTGGTTGTGAATTCATGTGTACTTGTCATGTTTTGATTTATGATGATATCATGTGATGCATATGCTATGAGTAGAGTAGAATGTATGTATGGATATATGCAATGCAATTATTTCTTTCATATGTATGGATGTTATGAAAATGTATTTGATTATGGAAAGATGTATGTATGATTTATGCTTATGCACATGGATGAAATGTAATGCAACAAATGATTATGATATAAAATGTAAATGCAATGATACACATGATATGTTTTGCAAGAATTGATGAAGACAAGTACTCAATCTTATGTCAAAAAGGATGTTTAACCCAGGAGGATAACTCCTTGTGATGTTATGAAGAGACCTTCGAGGTAGGTTTCAGCTCTTGTGAGATTTGAAGAGACATTTGAAGAATTGTTTAAGCATTGAAGTTCATTTAGCCATTTGTGAGATCATGCAAATATGCAAAATGCAAAGAAACAAGCAAAGTAAAATGCAACCTAAGACCTAGGACCTAGTCATTGATCATTTGTCAGTCATTCTCATCATTGAATTTTTAGGTAACTAGATAAATCAATACAATGCCCACTAGTTATGAAACCATAGACATATTAATATCAATTTGTATGCGTAGAAATCAATACATCACCCACTAATTAGGAAATCATGGATATATGAATATTGATTTTGTCTTCGGAATGTCAGATTGGATATAAGCATTAAAGCATAAGCGCCATGATGAGCTGAATATCATGTCCATTTTGATATAGAAATTTGTATAAGCACCAAGACATAAATGTCATGATGACCTAAATACACCTTGCATTACAAACACATCAAACAGTCAAGAGATAATTCTAAATCTAGTGTGAATTACCCATAGTGACCCTTTATCGTTCACATCCTTAGGTAAGATCACGTTTCATAGTAGGAGAAAGAAGTCACTCAAAAAGACAATAGTTGGATCAAACTTCCTTAGATTTTCTAGGTATCAATGGTTGAGGTATGCATGGCCATCCAATTTGAGATAGAGGCTCTTATAGTCGGACACCATTTCAATCCAAAATTTCCAAAGTTGTTAGATTTTCACATACAAGAAGAAAACAAAGAAAAGATTATGCCCCCAATCATCACCCTCTAAATTCTATAAAGGACATCATAAAAGAGCTTGAAAGGACATAATATGCAAAAATCTCAATGTGAATTAGTAAGCATACAAGGAGATAAAAGCATGTAAAAAGCATAGATTGTTTTCAATTTTCAGTTTGATGTTTGATTGCATTCTTGTAGATGCAAAATCCTTTCTGGAGACAAGACTGACTGACTGACTCGAATGAAGCTACAAAGGACTCTGACTAGATATGATATGTCTAAGATACATTGGAGGCCATAGGATATGACTTTGATTGCCCCCAAGTTTGAACATTGATAGGATACAGACACTTGAGCTGATTGGTGTATAGATCGACTTATTGAAAATAGGAATGCAGAAACACACCGGGAGATATGTACAAACTAAAGCAAGACTGAAAGCTGGGAAAGACCAAGATTGCACTGATAGATGGAGCATTTTGAAACAAGTGGCACCCATTTTTTGGGTTTTCACCATCTTGGCAGAGATTCTATTTTTGCTACCAAGGTGCCTATTTCTAGGTTTTCGCGAAGGCACTTTTCTTTTTCTCATTTTTTTTTGTATTTTTAATTTTTTCAATTTTTTTGTACTTTTGATATTTTCAATTTTTCTTGTACTTTTGATATTTTTCACTTCTTTTTTTGTGAATCATCAAGGTGCCTATTGCTAGGTTTTCACCAAGATGTTCATTTTTTTCAGGACTTTTTCCAATTTTAAAGATTTTTTCCAAGACATTTTACCATACATTGAATGCCTTAGGCATATAATTTTTTCAGATGGAGAATGTTGATTGGTTCTCAGAGCTGTTCTCCTTTAGTCATTGAGAGTTGATAGGCACCAGAGCCAAAAGTAGTAGTGATTACAAAAGGACCCAGCCCGTTGGGTTCAAACTTCCCCTTGCATTCTCGATGTGATTGATTTTTAGGATTCTCTCTCAAGACTAGATCACCAACCTGAAATTCTCTGTGTCTGACTTTCTTGTTGTAGCCTCTAGAAATTCTCTTTTGATATACTCTAAGATGATCATACGCTACTTGTCTGCACTCATCTAGTAGTTCAAGTTCTTGCAACCTAGACACTCTGTAGTCATCATCAGTTACTAGACCATGCATTCTGATTCTTAGTGATGGGATTTCAACCTCAATAGGTAGTACCACTTCAAACCCATAAAATAAATTGAAAGGTGTAGCCCCAGTAGGCATTTTGATAGTTGTTCTATAGGCCTAGAGAGCTAGATTGATCATGAGATGCCAGTCTCTTCCTATTTTATTAACTATACGGTGCAAGATTTTCAATATATTCTTGTTAGAAGCCTTTTCTTGTCCAATCCCTTGAGGATAGTAGATAGATGACCAATGTTGTGTAATCTTAAATTTAGCACACAAATCATCTAGATCCTTATTCTTGAATTTTCTGCCATTATCTATGATTATGGAATGAGGTATCCCATATCTGCATATGGTATAGTTCAATATGAACATAGATATTTGTTTTCCAGTTGCTTGTGTCAAAGGGACTGCTTCTACCCATTTTGTAAAATAATCGATAGTTGTGATTATATGGGTATGTCCATTAGAAGAATGAGGATGTATAGCTCCTATAAGATCAAATTCCCATTGGTGAAAAGGCCATTGTGTAGTAAAGGGAATTAGATCTCTCCCTGGAGCATGAATTAAGTTGCCATGCACTTGGCACTTTTGACAATTCTTAGCAAACTTGATAGACTCTTTCTCCATTTCAGGCCAATAGTACCCAGCCCTAATAAGTTTTTGAGCTAGTGTTAAACCATTCGAGTGTGACCCACAAATACCATCATAGACTTCCTCTAACACACGTTGAGACTCTTCCCATTCTAAACATCTAAGTAGTGTACCATCTAGACCTCGTTTGTACAGATCATGACCAATGATGACATATCAGGAGGCATTACAGATAAGGTATCTCTTTTCATGGAGGTTGAAGGTATCAAGAATGATTTGGTCTTTGAGATAGGAGAATAGGTTTTTATAGCTAGATGAATCATGACCAACAATAGTGTAGATCATGTGGGTTTTAGGGGAATCATATGCAGGATAAGATAGTGCTTCCACTATGAACTCATAGCGCAACTCATGTTCAGGCTACTGTAATAGAGTAGATAGCATTTCCATTGCATCAGCAACCTTATTCTCTATTCTAGGAATTTTCTCAAATGAGATAGATATGAAATACTTCTTTAAATCATCTACCATTCTCTTATAAGGAATGAGCTTTTCATCTTTAGTCTGGTACACATCATTGACTTGATGGATAACAAGTTGAGAGTCTCCATGAATGTGTATCTCTGTTACTCTCCATTCAATTTCTAGTTTCATGCCATTAAGAAGGGCTTCATATTATCCAATATTGTTTGTGTAAGGGAACTTTAATCTGAATGCTTTAGGTATGGAGTATCCTTGAGGAGTTATGAATAAGATGCCTGCTCTTGATCCATTCTATGTATAGGAGCCATCAAAGAATAACTGCCATTCTCTAGAAGAAAGAGTCATGATAGAGGAATCTGGAAATTCCATTTGCATTGGTGTATCATCAATCATAGGTGTATTTTCTAATTGATCAGCAATAACCTATCCTTTTATAGCTTTTCTTTCAACATATTCAATGTCAAATTCACTTAAGAGCATGACCCATTTAGCTAATCTACCTGTGAGGGTAGCTTTGCTTAGTAGGTACTTGAGTGGATCAATCTTAGCTACCAAATGGGTGGTATGAGCTAACATATAATGTCTCAATTTTTGTGATGCAAAGATCACAGCTAGACAATCCTTCTCAATCATAGAATAATTCTTTTCATATGCCACCAATGTTCTACTGATATAGTATATAGCTTTTTCCTTTTTGTTCTCATCATGTTGTGCAAGTAATGCCCCTAGTGATGTATCTATAGTGGAGACATATAAGATCAAAGGCTTCCTTGGAATGGGAGGCATCAAGATAGAAGGATTTGATAGATACTTCTTGATATGATTAAAGTTGTTCTCATATTCTTCAT
The DNA here is from genome assembly GCA_027943335.1 of Chamaecyparis obtusa. Lineage (NCBI taxonomy): Eukaryota > Viridiplantae > Streptophyta > Pinopsida > Cupressales > Cupressaceae > Chamaecyparis > Chamaecyparis obtusa. The sequence goes on along the minus strand of BSBK01000062.1, from coordinate 771,758 downwards.
TCCACACAAATGTCACACCTTTATGTAATGTTTTTGTAAAAGGCTGTGAAATGTTTGCTAGCTGTGATATGAATCTTCTGATAGATTGAACTCTTCCTTGCAATGTCCTCATTTGACTAATATTCTTTGGAGGTTGCATCTCCATTATAGCCTTCACTTTAGCTGGATCAACTTCAATGCCCTTCTTTGAAACTATGTATCCTAAGAGCTTTCTAGAAGTGACACCAAAAGCACATTTCTTAGGATTTAGTTTGAGACTAAATTTTTCCATTCTATCTAGTATCTTGCTCAAGTCATTTAGATGTTCAGTTCCAATCATAGATTTTGCTAAAGTATCATCAACATAATCCTCCATAGTCCTATGCATCATGTCATGAAAAATAGATGTCATGGCTCTTTGATATGTAGCACCAGCATTTTTAAGCCCAAATGGCATGACATTCCAAATAAAGGTGCCCCATGCACATGTGAAAGTAGTTTTCTCTTGATCCTCTAGAGCAATTTTTAATTGATTATATCTAGAAAAACCATCCATTAAAGAATACATCTCAAAGCCCGCAGTCATGTCCACTATCATGTCAATGTTAGGTAGTGGAAAATAATCCTTAGGGCATGCTCTATTTACATCTCTAAAGTCTGTGCACACTTTGATTGATTTATCTGGTTTTGAAATAGGTACAATGTTAGAGATCCATTATGCATAATCAATAACTCAGATGAATCTAGCTTTTAGGAGCTTCTCTAATTCAGCTTTTACCAAGAGTGCAACATGAGGATGCATCTTTCTCAATTTTTCCTTAACAAGTTTGACATTTGGAGCTATAGATAAATGATGCATTATAAGATTAGGATCCAACCCTGGCATATCTGAATATTTCCATGCAAAGTTGATCTTCTTTTCCATTAGGAAAGTAGTAATTTTTTTATTCTCTTCTTTTGATAAAGATTATGCTACATGAATCAACTGTGGTTCTTCTGTTGTTCCCAAGTTGATAGATTGAGTGGGCTCAATTAGAATTGGAGATCTATCCTGTAAATGACTTGGAAGGACATCAAATATCTCATCCTTAGGCACCTCAGAGAGGTTTTCACCTTTAGATATGTCTTTTATTTTTACTTTTGTAGGTTCTAAGACTACCACAAAGTGGTTTTCACCCTTAGAACTCCTTTTCTTTTTATTCTTATTCTTATTTTTCTGACTAAGATACTTGATGTCCAACTTCATCATGCTAACACTTAGTTCATCAATGGAAGCTCTCATAGGCTCAACTGCATTTAGGTAGCAAGAAAAGGCATAGTCATTCAGGAAGGTATAAATACCATGGCTCAGATTTGTGGAGGTTTGATCCAGAAGTTCAGGATGTTGGATAATCAAAATGGGGAAAGATTGGGAGATAGTGTTTACGGATATGGATCTATCATCATGGGTCCTAACCCGATGCTCAAGTTCAAAGATGATATTACAACTTAAGACATTCAATTCATGAATAGGCTCAATGTCATTGTGGGAGTCCAATTCAGCTATAGGTGGATCAGACTCATTAAGTTCATTATTTCGCTCTAGACTTACATTGGGTTTAGGTGCATATTAGTGAATAACATCAACATGTTTCTCTGTAATAAGCTCATCTTCTTCTGTAATGGATCCCCATTTATAGTCATTAGATTCTTCATCTATGCCTCTAGGAAATCTAAGAACATGAGTAAAGTCAGGATGAATCCCCCAAGAAGGGTTACCCTCAGATTCTGATTTGAATTCATACTCATGGGAATTTTTCTCAGAATAACTACCACCTTCCTCTTTGTCTGTTTGATTGTCTTCAAGATTAGCTGGTTCTTGTGTTGCAACTATCTCTTGCTCTATAGTAGGTTCTTGTGTTTCTACTACATTGATTTTTTTTATTGGATCATCTTCAGCTTCAAGGAGATCTTTGATTTCCTTAGGCAAATGCTAATAAGGGATAAGTTTTGAGCTATCTGAATCACTATCTGATGGTTTAATTTATTCCTTCTTAAGAAGGGATTCTCTTGGTGTGATCTACTCTATGACATGAGAACACTTACCTTTGAGGTGGAAGGGTTTCTTTTTAAAGCCTAAGCCAACAGTATCTTTGTTTGCCCTACTAGTATGTGAAATAGGTGTTATAAGACCTTCTCCTCTGACTCCTAGAGGTCCTTTACCTAGATATCCCATCTTAGCTATTAATTTATCTCCTAGACCATATGTCTTAGAAGGGATTTTGGATACTATAGAGTCACTAGTCTAAACAACTTGAGATTCAGGTTCATCTTTGTATAGCCATGCAAGCACAACTTCATCTTCTTCAAATTATTGCTTGGAGACTTGTTCTGCCACAAAATTTCTTTTATATGCCTCAAGAGGTTCTTTAGAGTCTGGTTTGGACTATTTTAAAGATTGTCCATAAGACTTAGGTGAGATATGTAGAGATGTCAAAGATAAGATTGGTTCTATAATATATTCTCCCATACCATTTTCTTTGATATTGACCTCTTTTGCAATGTCTTCCATTTTAGATGTGGATGCTTCTTTTGTTGGCTTAATGGAAGATTATTTGTTATTAGGCACAAGTTTATCAACACTTTCCTTCCATGTATTGCAAGTGGTGGATATGTCTGCTAAAATAGTGACCTCTACTCCTTCATAAGAAAATTTCAAGCATTGGTGGAATGTAGAAGGAATAGCCTTCATCTCATGTATCCATGGCCTCCCTAGAAGAATGTTGTAAGCCAAAGGTACATCAAGAACTTGACATATATTATCTCTGATAACCGAACCTACTCTGTTAGGTAAGACAATGGTGCCTTTAGAAGATCTTTCTTGTTCATCATAGGCTTTTATAGTTATCTTCTTTCTAGGATCAATAGCCAATTCTGAGAATCTCAGTTGTGTGACCAAGCTATAAGAACAAATGTTTAGGCTAGCACCCCCATCTATCAACACACATTTGAATCTATGGTTATCGATCAAGACTTCTATATGAAAGGGCTGATTATGTGGGTGACTCAAGGAGTTGTCATCTTCCTCTAAAAGGGAGATATATTGCAGAGATGTAAGATGTCCAACCATAGTCTGGAACCTGTCTAAATCAAAGTCATCAAGAACATTGGATCCAAGTAAAGCTTTATCTAGAATATCTCTATGAGCTAGAGATATCTGAAGAAAATCAAACATGGAGATTTTTGCATTAGTGTGTTGGAGTTGTTGAATAATGCTATAAGATGTTGGCCTCATATCTTTAGGATTGGAAGATTTAGAAGCAGCCTTTTGTTTGGAAGCGGAAGAAAGATTGAAGGGCATCTTAGGGACATTTGATGAATCTGGGATTTGTCCGTTCAGATGTGTCCAAGCCTATGATCAAGTCACTGCATTAGCTAAAGTATGATCTCTATCTCTTCACACAATTGTCATGACATTACAATGCTCAGAGAGACAAGGTTCAACCATATTGATAATAGCATTATTTCCAAGGTAAGCATAATTGACCTTTGGCCCCATATTAGGCTGAGAAGATGAAACTTCTTGACCATGTTTTAGAAATGGTTTTGTGAATGCTATATGATCATTATTGCTCTTATGATTGTCAATCATGATGTCTCCCTTATCAATCAGATCTTGAATAGTATGTTTCAAGCGTAAGCAGTTATTAGTTTTGTGACCTTTACCCCAATGGAAATCACAAAATTCATTCTCTCTCCACCATTTTGGTTTAGGGTCAGGATCAGATTGTTAGATCTCAGGTAAAGAGATGATGTTATTAGCCAGTAGAGTTCTCATAGCTGATTCCAAAGATTCTCTAAGAGGAGTGAACTTTCATTTATTATCAGCGGACCAAGATTTGTATTCTGGCTTCTTTTAAGATGGTTCGAACACCTTTTGCTCAGAAGCTTTGATGGCTTGGGTACCAATAGTTAGATTGAAATTTGGTGCCTTTGATGGGGCACAGATAGTATCAACAATGATGCCTTTATTCTTGTTCCAATTTTTGTTCTTGTCTTTAGAACTGGATCCTGATTTGTACTTGTCCTTTTGAAGTGTGATGTCTCCTTTTTTCACAAGTACCTTTTCAATTTTGATCGCATTGTCTACCATCTTATCAAAAGATGTATGATCTTGCATTTGTAAAGGGTAGTTGATTTTTGGGACAAGATTATTGATGGAGATTTCTAGTTTCTCAGTTTCTAGAATAGGCCTAGCATATAGAGAGAATTTCTTCCTCCATCTCTTGAGAAACGTTAGGAATGGTTCTCCTGGATATTGTTTGAGATTGCAGATATCAATCATGGTGACTAGATGTTGAATATTGTAGGAGTATTGCTAATAGAACAATTTGATCAAATCCTCAAAAGTTTTGATAGTAGAAGGAAATCTAGAGAACCAATGAATGGCTGCTCCCCCTAGAGATCAAGGAAAGAGACGCATCAGATAAGTTGGTTCATGCATGAACTCCATAGATTGTGTACAAAATTCTCTGACATGATCTTGAGGATCTGAGTATCCATCATACTTATCATATTTAGGCATCTCCACTCTTTTTGGGAATGGTGGCATGTACAAGTCTTTATCAAATGGAAAAGGACATAGGGCCTCCATGGAGAACTCCTTGGGTTCCTTTTCTTTCTCAAGTTTATTAAGTTTGACTTGCATGGCATACATTTGTTTCATCATAGCCAAAATAGGAGTTTCTTCCTCATGCGTAATGATATCTTCAACATTAAAGTTGGGAGGAAGTTTAGCTCCTTGATGAGCTAATTGCAAAAAGTATGCTTCTCTATCTTCTTTCAAGAAATGCTTCATCATTCTTTTGAAGTCATCGCCATTTTGATACTGAGCAATTTCTTCAGGTGTGGGTTCCTAATCTACACCATGTTGAGATTGAGCTCTTTGAGAGCCAAAGTTTGTCCCTACTTGAGACATGGTAGGAGTTCTCCCTGGGATAGATTGAGGAGGAGTTTGTTGATTACCTCTGTGAGTTGATGAAGGAGGAATGTAACCAGTTTTCAATCAAAAATTGCCAAGACCGTCATCTTCGTAAAGACTAGAATTGTAGAGTTGCACAAGAGTTGGAGCCTGGAGAGTATTCAAAGGTATGGTATGGGATATTTCTCTAGATTTATTGTGAGAGGAAGCTTTAGTTTCCACCATTAACCTTGGGTGAAGAAAAAGAATATGATGAAGACAACTGAAGAAAGATCTGATTCAAGAAGATCAAATGATGCAACCTTGTCAAGGTTTGATTGATTGAAGCGTAGATTACATGTAAATGAAGGAGACTGTGCCCTAGATGTATGGGTAGATTCCCAAAAGATAGCGGACATGAGTTCACAACACTTAGCCATTTTGAAGATGGATTGAAGATTGATAGTTATGACAAGGTTTTGACACAAGATGAATAGGACTGAAATCGATTAAACAAAAGGCTAAATTGGATTCAAAAGGCCACTTTAGGAAAATGATTGGATTCTCAGTAGTTGCTACTCTATTCCTGACATAGTGATTTTCTTGATAGACTCTGGAAATAGGCTGGAAAAGTTGGGTCTTTGATAGTTCTAACAACTTTCTGGCAATTTTTCAAAATTTCTCAAATGACTTTCTACAGGCTTGTACGACAGTGGGTATAGCATGAAATGACAATTGACAAGCTTGTACGACTATTGCAAAACTCACATGACAGTTGATAGCAAGGTTTTTGACTTTTCTAAATTGACTGGAAATAAAACTTGTACGACAATATACCAGCTACCATATGACAATCTGGGGGTTCCAAAATGATAATAGCCAAAAGTCGTACAACTTTCTAACTTTACCAGATGACTTTTGACTCCAAAAAGGTGTTTGACATCTGATTTTGCAATTTTTGAGGTTTTTGGTTTCAAATTGTTCACAAAATTATTTGTCTAGATTTGAAGGTTGTATCGGATTGATTCATTCTTAGTAACCAGATAGATAAACAAGCACGCAAAATAGCAAGCAAGTGATTTCAAGCACATCTGAAAACAATGAATGGGGAACAAAGCAACTCTGCACATGAACAATCAAGTGACTAAATTATGCTAATCCCTAGGAGTGCTAACAGTGTATGTTCCAAAAAAGTTTTACAATAATGCACATATTCCTAGAAAATGAAAATTTGGCCTCACTAGGGTTTTTAGTAATGGTCTGACTCTGCAACTTTTGTGATCTCAAGAGGGTGAACTCCAATCTAAGCATACCGGGGTTTTGACATAGTTTGAGAATTTAATCAATTAGGAGCTGCTAAGGAGATCTAATAGCCCAACAAGAGACCACACCTGTGAAGATTTCCTCCACAAGAACATTTATATAGTGGCTACTACTACCACAGTGAAAATGGCTATTAGCGCTTGAGGTTCTGTCAATGTGGTTGACCCAATTAAGGGAATGTCCACTATGGTTAACCCTCTCTAAAGGTGACTCACAAAAGATACCACATGGAGACTAGCTCTAGATTCAAGGATCTGAGTTTTTGGTACTACCCAAAAAGGGAGTAGAGCATAGTCCTCTAGCCTTTTCACTTTTAACCCAAACAAAGTAGATAGATTAATCTGACATGCTAAGACCAAGATTATCTCATAAAGATCTATGATGTCAACCACTTATGATCTATCAACCTCTCTAGAGAGAGAATGTATCAATCAGAACCTGAAAACACACAAATCTAGTAGAACGTGAGACACTCTCAGTAACCTCCCTACCTACAAGAGTTCCTTCATTGAGAAGAGTTTTGTTGGAAACCCACTCTCTCAAGAACAATGAATAGTGTTCATAGGGCCTATTTACTATGTGTAACAAAGATGCTGAAAAGCAAATCTATGTTCATTTTTTATAGCTCAAAATGAAGTCTGTGATATGAAAGCAATAAAGGTCACACAAGCTTGACACACAAGAGTTTTTTTTAATCCAAATCAAAATTTTATCAGTTGAGAAGATTACCTGAATTCTTCACAATGCGCTTAGTAGATTCTTACCTATTTTTAGTAATTCTCACCCTTTTTCCCAATCAAAATCAGCAGAAATCAATCAGAAACAACAAATTTCAATTGTTAATGTTAGCTGTCAGTCCAAATCAAGGAAATAAATCTGGAAAACTATCTGAAAAAGTGAAACGACAATTGAAACCTGACACTGAAACTTGTACGATAGTGGGTCACCTACCAGATGACAATCTAGAAACTCGTACGATAATGGGTATCAGATCATATGATAAAAGAGCTTCCAAACGACACTGTGTTTCTGATGGTATGATCCTCGATCAAATCAACTATCATATGATAGTGGGTATCTCCTGATACGAGTTTCTGACAAAACTTGTATGAAAATTGTACGGATAGAAATTAAAAATCATAGCTTGGAACAAAAACCAACAAGAAGATCATAGAAATTGATAGAAATTGAATGGAAACCCATTTCAGGGCCCCACGGTGGGCACCAAAAATGTGTGTGTGAATTTTGTACCTAGCTATAGACACAACACTTCAGTAAAACATTAGAGGTTAGTTAAAATCAAAATCATGTAGTGAAATGGAAACTAATCTAACTAGGCGATTTACTGCCTTCTAGTAGGTGTGAGTATGTATTCTCAGATTGGATTGAGATTAGTGACCTTGACGACACCTAAATGAAGGATTTGAATGTAGAATCTAGGTATGAGATGAATGCCAATTAATCTATTTTTTTGATATTTTCTATGCAATGAGATGAAACAAATTGATATGAATCTATTCTAGATGAAAAACTGAATGCCAATTAAGCTATAATGATATGCTAAATATGAAACTAAAATGACAAGATTGATCTCACAAAAGTTGTTGGTTCACAAAGAAGCTTCAAATCTTCAGATGTTGATTCACTAGCATGATTGTGAAAATTCATGGATTGATTTTGGTAGAGTAAGTATGGAAACTTGTGAGATGATTTGTGAAGAGCTGAAGCCTTGATTTTATAGAAATCTAGGGCTTTGGGAATGCATGGAAAAAGCCATAAATCACTCTAGTTGATTTTTGAGTCAACAAGGAATTAAAGATAATTAACTCACAAAAAATCATGTAAAAACAGTGCTTAACTCAAAATAGAGTTTAGATCAAATGTCAACTCATCATCAGATGTTGAGTTTAAATTTAAAACTGATTGTTAATTTCTAGTTGCCTGCTTTTCTGATTGTGCATGATTTAATTATAAATTAATTTAAAAATCAAGTGATATATTTTCAACTTAACTAATTTTTGAATTAAAACAATTGATTTATGGGTTAATCAATTATTAAATCAAACTTTATTAAAAAACTATATCATTAATTTTGACAATTAACATTAATTAATTAAATAAGAATTTAATCAATTAGTCATGAGATTTTTGATTTATTGTCAAAATAAAATAATACAATTTAGGAATAAATGTAATTAAATCCAATTAAATAATTAAGTGGCAATATTAAATCTAATTAATTAAATATTTAGAATATATTCAATTAATTAAACTTTAGGATAAATAAGATTTATAGCCAAATAATCATTAAATTAAAGATAATTAGGATAAATAGGAATATTACTAGGAATATTCCCTGGTGCAGAATTTGAGATAATCAATTAGGATTCGATGATGTTCAGATGTGCCTTAGGTTAGGACTTCGATGTCGATTTTGTTCGATGTGTCGATATAGGAGGTTAATGAACCTATAGCCCATTTTTGAGGTATTATAACTTGCACCTGATGCCGAAAGAGAACAAGAACATGCCAAGTGACAAGATAATGTTGCCGAGTATCAAGAAGAGGTTTTCGAGCATTCAGAAGCTAAATCTGACAATCTTGTTGAGGAACCTGATGAAATAGAGGAGAGAAGAGCTGAACCTATTTTGGAAAAATATGTAAGAAGACATCAGAAGCCTGAACAAATAATTGGAGACAAACATACTGGAATTCTAACCAAAAGTAAGACAAAGGATCCAACATGTTTACTGTGTGAATTTGAACCTAAGTCCACTAGAGAGGCATTAGAAAATGAAGACTGGATACAAGAAATGAATGAAGAAATAGACTAGATAGAGAAGAATGATACTTGGACTCTGGTGCCGAGACCTAAAAACAAAAATGTTATAGGAACAAAGTGGGTGTTCCGGAATAAGTTGACTGAAAAAGGTGAAATAACTAGGAACAAAGCTAGGCTGGTATGCAAAGGCTATGCACAAGAAGAAGGAATAGATTATTGGGAGACATTTTCCCCTGTAGCTATATTGGAAGGAGTAAGAAATCTGCTTGCATATGCTACTTATAAAGATTTCAAGGTATATCAAATGGATGTCAAGTCTGCATTTTTAAATGGTATACTAGAAGAAGAAGTTTACATAGAACAACCATAAGGTTTTATTGATCGAAATAGAAGAAACATGGTATGAAAACTGAACAAAGTACTATATGGATTAAAACAAGCTCCCAGAGCATGGTATGAGAGATTGCATAACTACTTGATACAGATTGGATTTTCAAGAACAAATGACACAAGCAATTTGTACATGAAAGATGAAGAAGGTAAAGGTATCTTGTTGGAAATTTTTTTTGTGGATGATAATATTTTTGGTGGACAAGATGATTTGTGTAAAATATTTTCAAATGAAATGCAAATTGAATTTGAAATGAGCATGTTTGGTGAGATCAAATTCTTTGTTGGTTTACAAGTATATCAGATGAAGAAAGGAATTTTCATTACACAGTCTAAGTATGTTAATGAAATGCTAAAATTTTTTGGGATAGAAGATTCTAGACCAGTGAGTACACCTATGGTCACTAGACAAAAGTTATCTAAGAATGATGATGCTACAGAAGTGAACCAGACTTTGTACAGATCCATGATTGGAAAATTGCAGTATGCTGTACATAGTAGACCAGATATTGCACTAGCTATTGGGATTGTGGCTAGATTCTCTACCAATCCTAAGGAAACACACATGATGGCTATGAAAAGAATTATCAGATACTTGAAAGGGACTGTTGACTATGGGCTATATTACAAGAAAGATGAAAGATTTGAACTAAGAGTATATACAGATGTTGATTGGGCAGGAAATGTAGATGACATAAAGAGTAATAGTGGTGGAGATTTCTTTCTTGGATAGAGATTAGTCTTCTAGATGAGCAAGAAACAAAATTGCATTTCCTAATCTACTGCTAAAGCCGAGTATGTTGTTGCTGTAGTAAACTATTTAAATTTGGTATGGATAAAATAATTGTTGGTAGGCATGAAAGAAGAAATCACTGAACCTATTGTTATTTTCTATGACAACACAAGTGCTATCAACATTTCTAAGAATCTAGTAATGCATACTAAGACCAAGCACATAGCAATCAAGTATCACTACTTGAGAGAATTGGTACAAGATAAAGAAGTTTGAATGGAATATGTGAATACAAAGGAACAATTAGCAGACATATTCACTAAAGCTTTAACTAAAGAAGCACATGAGTATTTGAGAAGTCAATTAGGGGTCCTTCCCCTAACTGAGGCTTCCTAGTTAAGCTAGGAGCACTGCATCTAATATTTGATAGATTGATGCAGGATTGATGCAGAATATTGTCACACTTTAGGACTAGCCTAGAGTTGTGAAGAAGAGAAAAGAAAAGGAATTAGTCATAAGAAAGATGAAAGAGGGAGAAACATTGAGCTGCACAGATAATATCTACATCTGATGGATGTATGTTTTAGTTATTGCTTTGGAATTTTTCTCAAAGAAGGAGATGAGATGAACTGAGATGATATAATAACACAAAACACTGAAAAGAAAAGTAAGGAGATGATGAATTGAAATGAAGGATCGGGATAGAGGGAGATCTGGATATTTCTGATGGTCATAGAAGTAGGCTAATAGATTCTAAATTAGAATGAAGCTAAGGATATTAAATTTTTTTTTCTGATGGATAGATAAATTTTTGGATTGGTTGGTAATCCATGTGTTATTTAGGTGATATCATATGGTGTTACCATCAATTCCAAAGAGGGAGATTGTTGGAAACTGAAATTGAAGCAATTATTGTGTTGTCATTGATGTCAAACCTTAACTGGTAAGACTGTTGCTACTTAGGAAAGTACTATATCTATCTGAGTGTTTTTAAGGGGATAGGCAAGGTTGGTAACAATAGCACCTAAGGAAAGGTTGAGTTATCTTGATACTACAAAGTGTACTTGATTATGTGGTACAATGATGAGACAATGTATTTTTTATCTTAGTAAGATTGAAGACTAAACTGGTAGGCTTGATCGAGAAAAAATGGAGAAATCATGTTCAAGCTGAGTAATGTTAGTGTCCACTGAGTCAGTATATGCTAAGCAAAATTCTAGTGTTGACTGTACATCAGTTAATTGTCGAGAAAGACAGTATAAGCTGAGGAAACATTTTTTAGTAATGATCGAGCTTTCTACATGAAGACCGAGTAGTTGATCACAGTATTGACCGAGCATCCGTATTTTTATATTTGAAGAGAATTCAGATTTGGAGCCGACATTGTTGAATTCTTGGATTATGTAAAATGTGTTGACTTTATTTATTGATTGTTTGAAAGCATTGAATGCACTGAAAAATATTTTATTGTAAATCTTTAAGAGATTTGAGATGTTTCTAGAAAAGGATCCGAAGAACATAAAGTGGGTAGATTTAATGAATCTGACCTAACCCTAAGATCTATGAAGAGATTGAGTGACAAAAGATGAGTTAACCTAATTGAGGAAGTATTAAGGGAACTTAAACATTAGGTATGTGTGTGCATGGATGAAAAGAGGATGCTGGAAGATCAGTAGATGTTATTGACTATATAAGCAAAAAGGCTGAAGGAGAAGTGTGGTGATTGCTTGAAGAAAAGTTCCGAGTAGATCAGAGATGGAGATGGAAATGTTTCAAAGTCAGTTAACCAAAATTTGTGTACGAAATTAGATTTGATATTTGCAAAGTGAGTTGTATGTTTTTTAGATCAATACTGCTGCTACTTTCTAACCATTGTAATAGTCAAAATCCTTTTAACAGAGGTTGACCTAACAGTCATATGTTTAAATCCTTTGAACAAGGTTGAATTCTAATGGAATGTATGTAAGTCCTATAACAAGGCTCAATTCTAACAAAGTGATTGAAATCCTTTAACCGGGTCACACCTAACAACGTGTATTGTAACCTTTAAAAGGGTTAGATTTTAACCGAGCTCACTTCAGAAGAGTGAAAATAATAGTAGCATGTTACAAAGTGGTTTTTCCTAGATTGGGTTTCCACTATAAATCCTAGTGTCAATTCTAGTGTGAATGTTTTGGTTTGAAAATTTTTGTGGTTTACAAGTTAGATACAGCTGGGTAGTGGACTGAAATGTTATATGTTTCTATTATAGAATCAGTGATGACCGCGTTGGTTTTGTTTGTTACATCTGATTTAAAGAAAAGTTTTTGAAGTTTGTTTTATACATCTAGACCTGAGAACAACTGATTCACCCCCCCCCCCCCCCTCTCTATTGTTCTAAATCATATTAACAATGAACATGAAGAGCTAAGATATTTTAAGAGAGAATTTGAGTGAAGGATTTTCAGTGTAGTTGATCAAAGATTTAAAGATTTCTAAGCAGATTCATCTAAGTTACAAGTAAGTTCTATTATTGCCATGCTATTATGTGGCTATTTCTCGAAGCCATAAATTGAAGAACAATGGTGTCCACATCAATATTTAACAAATCTAAGAATGTAGCTGAGGATGATGTTAGGCTGATTATATCAGTAACATTAGATGAGCCGAACTATAAACTTCATCCCGAGGTTGCTTCATAAACTGACAAAACCAGAGCTTTTTCAAGCATACTACCTAGGGTTTTACTGGTTGAGGACATCCACACCTTTATACACTATAAAATTGGTGAGATTGATGATTTTGAGCTCATTTCCACATTTTAAGAGCTAAGTGTTAACGGGAAACTAAAAGATTATCACAAACATTTAAGAGTAAAGGGTTTGATAAATGCCCTACATTTCCTGAAAGTTTTCATGAATGAATGGATAAGGATAGTTTTGAGCCATGTGCATGATGGAAAAATATGGTTAGATGAACCTGTTAAGATCATGAGAGATATTATTCTCATATTCACCGGTTATCCTATAATCGACAAGGTGAAAACACTGAGGAGTGCACCGAGGAATGAGATAGAGAAAGCTACTAGAGAAGAATGGGATGGTAAAGGATTGAAAGTAAACACCATTATTGATCCAAAAACTAGGTTTGGTGCATATGTTATTGGGTACAAAATATTTCAATCAAGAATACATAATAGTGTACTGTGTGGAGCTGTGGACATAGCTTACAAAATTGTGAAGAAGGGATTTTAGTTGGACCTTGCCGAGCTATTGCTGAAGCAGTTAGAAGAAAACATGAAAACCATTTGGTCAAAAAAATCAAACACATGTAAGTTTGGATCATTGCTACTTTGCATATTATTCTATGTGAAAAACTTTCCCCCCTCCATTGGTAATGTTGATTGGACAACTGATAAGCCAGTTACACTACAAGTTGATGAATTTATTCAAAGTCTAGGATAGAACTTTGTGAGTATAATGGATGTTTACTTTGAACAATTTAAAGATAGGATGAATGAAAGGAGTAGGTTATCAAGATAGTTGGTTGAGGAGTTTGACCCTGACATTTGTTTCTTAGTTGACATAGACTATACACTAATTAAAGTAGTTGAATCGAGAACAAAATGGTTAGCACCAATGGGATATGAGATTGGTATTGACCAAGCATCTAGGTCAATCAAGGATTTATTGGAAAATCCTAAGGATCCAAAGGCCACTAGGTTTGGAACCTATGAGGAGGCCAAACATAGAATAAAAAGGGATCTTGTCATTGGAAAAGTTACAAAGAAATCAAGGAAAATGATGGAGAAATTAGCAAATTTTTTTGGAGATGATACAGATGATGTTGATGTTAGAATAATTGAGATGGAGGTGAATCACTTAGATCAGTTGTCCTACAATCCCAAATAAAAATATTTACCTTATAAAACAATTCCAACAAATTATGCAGCTTGGTAACATAAAATATCAATTTGTCTATCTAGTTTACCGATTACCAGTAATTATCCAACTGTGATTACTGACTAAATCAATTATGTAGTACGTAAAGTATGATAGAAAAAAAATCATAACAAATAACACATAACACAATGATTTAACGCGGAAACCCTGCTAAGGGAAAACCCACTTGGGACTGGTAAACCAAAAATAATTCACTCTTCTGAAGTGATCTCAGTGAAGAGCCAACCCTATTAAAGGTTACAATGCATATTGTTAGGTGTGACCTGGTTAGAGGATTTATCACTAATAGTTAACTTTTGACTAGCATTCACTATGGGGTCAACAAGATAACACTTTACATTCAACGAATGTCATAGGGTAGAACATAATACTGTTAAGTCCACTTAGTTAAGAGATTTTCTAAATCAATGGTTAAACTGATACAGTATTGATCTAATTCAAATACAACTTAATTGAAAATATTCATATCTATGCTAAGCCCATACAAATCCTTTGATCATTAATCAATTTCGCTTCCTCAATATTTCTCAACTTACTTTCACTTAGTAAATAGTTCTCTGACGCTTGGTAATGTCTGCAGCTTGGTACTTTCAATAACCAGTTTGACCAGGCATGCATGAATATAGTCTTCACATGAAATCCCTATAGTCTTCTTCTTTCTGACATGTTTCAATAATGGAACTCATATCTCTTATATAGACAAGTAAACCATTTTCAAATCAACCATTTAGATTTTTCCATTTAATCTCCTTTGTCCATTTTGCCGCTTAAACCTTCCTTGATAGATGTGTCCATAACATGTTTCAATCTCATCCTTTAGATCTTCTTTGAATTTTGTCAGCCGTGGATCTCATAACAAACTTTATCCTTAACCTCGAAATCATAACAATTTCTAGCTCATCAAATTCTATCAGCTGTTCTTAGCATTTAATGTTTTCATCCATACTCAGTTGATATAGAAATGTGTCGGTGATAACTAGTTAGCTAGCTTGGTTAATACCATCACTCGATATACATTGCACTGGCTCGGTGTATGCATAAATCTTCAATTACAGACCACATTGACTTGTTCAATTTCAAATCTCTTCTTCATAATAGATTAATGTAACATGCTCAAGTCAACAATATAAATCCATAGACTCATCAATAAGTTACCCAAGTTTACCTTATCCTTATCTTTCATATCCATCTTTTCATCATGTAGATATCTCAGTTCTTCATCTTTTCTTCCTTCAATAGATGTTTAGATGTTTGTAACTAGCATGATAAGTACTGTTAAAACTAGTTGACATCAATGACAACATATTGACTAATTTAATCATCTTACATATTATTTTAATAGCTTGGTGATCTCTAATCATTGTTTCTTTAGTTCATTCAGATATTCAATCAGTTTTAGTTTATCAATCTCTCCCTTTGACATTGATGGCAACACAAGCAATATGAAAATATGCCATACACATACCAAACATGTATTCTACAACTATGTAAGTAAATGTTGTAGCTCAGTAAGCTCTCCCTAGCTTGGTATTTAATATGTTTAATCACTACAAAAAATAATAGCACTACATGTGTAGACTCTCCCTATGATTTTGATCTTTTCAGTTCTCAAATTCCCTTTGTTCTCAGCAACAAATATTCAAGTCTCTCCCTTTCTGCAATCTCTCTCTATTTGTGTTCTCACTAATTAATTTTCTATTAAATTCATTCTCTCTCAACTTCTCTCATGCAACTTTTCATATGTAGTCACTTTTCATCTTCTCTCCTTTAAACAACAATGCCAAAGAAAATATACAAACAACTCTTCAACACCCAAGTAATTCTTTATTGTTTGGTTCATATCAGCTACCTTTACTGTACAAATAAACAAATTTATGTTCCAGTTCTACAATCTTTCACAACCTTAGACAAAAAATCCAAAGTGTGAGCTATGTGCATCAACATGAATGATCTTTTGATAAGCATAGGTTGATGCAACCTCCAGATCACCTTAGTGACCGGTAGACAAGGGATAGACCCCAAGTCCAGTCCTCAAATATTCAAATGTGTCCTTCAGTAAGGGTTTAGTAAAGATATCAACAAGTTGTTCCTTAGATGTTACAAATTCTAGTTTCACCTACTTCTCTTGAACTTGTTCCCTTAAGTAGTGATAATTAATAGATATATTCTTTGTCTTTGAATGTAGCACAGGATTCTTTGAAATATTTATAGCACTAGTGTTGTCACAATATATAATCACTAGGTCAGTGATTACCTCATTCATTCCTTCCAACACTTGTCTAATCCAAGAAATATTTGAACAATTTGTAGCAGCAACAACATACTTTGCTTCAATATTAGACTGAGAAATGCATGCTTGTTTCTTGCTAATCCAAGTCACAAGATTTTCCCCTAAAAATAATGCTCCACCGGTTGTGCTCTTCCGATCATCTATGTTTCTAGTCCAATCTGCATCGGTGTAAACTCTAAGTTCAAATTTGCCTTCCAATGTGTACCATATACCATAGTCTTTTGTCTTCTTAAGGTATCTCAAAATTCTTTTCACTACAACCATATATGAATCTTTAGGATTGGCAGAAAATCTAGCCACAATCCTCACTGCATGTGTAATATCAGGCCTACTCTATACAACATACATCAGTTTACCTATCATAGATCAGTATAGTGTCTGATTTACCTTTGTAGATTCATCATCCTTTGTCAATTTACATCCAGTTACCATCAATATTCCCATGGTTTAGCATCTTCCATGCCAAAAGTATTCAACACTTCTTTAATGTATTTTGACTGAGTGATGAAAATCCCATCTTTCTATTATATAACCTGCAAACTTAGAAATAATTTAATCTCTCCAAACATAGACATCTCAAATTCCTTTCTCATGTCATCAAAAAAAGATTTACAAATTAGATCTTTTCCTCCAAACATTATATCATCAACAAATATCTCAGCAATCAAAATATTATCATCGGATCCTTCTTTCATGTACAAATTAATGTTTTCACTAGTTCTTACAAAACCAATACTAATAAGATAAGCATGTAGTCTTTCATACCATGCCCTCAGTGCTTGCTTCAATCCATATAAAGCTTTGTGTAGTCTACATACCATGTCTTTCTACTTCTGATCAACAAACCCTTCCAGTTGTTCTATGTAGACCTCCTCCTTAAGAATTCCATTCAGAAAAGATGATTTCACATCCATTTGATATACTTTAAATCCCTTATGTGCAGCATATGCAAGTAATATGTAGACTCCTTCAAGTCTAGCAACATGTGCAAATGTTTCACCATAACCAATACCTTCTTCTTGTAGATATCCCTTACAAACAAGTCTTGCCTTATTCCTACTGACATCTCCATTTTCATTTAACCTATTCCTAAAAATCCACTTCGTACCAATAAAATTTGTATCTTTCGGTCTAGGCACTAATGTCCATGTCTTTTTCTTTTCAATTTTTTTAATTTCCTCATCCATAGCATTGATCCATTACTCATTTTCAAGTACATCCCTAACATTCTTAGGTTCAAACTCACAAACTAAGCATGTGTTTTGTCTTAACTTACTTCGGATTAGCATGCCAACTTGCTTATCTCCAATTATTTGATTATCTAGATGGTGTCTTCTAACAAATCTTGCTAGCACTTGATCTCTTCTCTACTCATCATTTGGTTCAGGTTCATTTTCCTTCTTGGTAGCTTCTTCCTGATTCTCAGTCTGCATTTTTTGATTCTCAGTAGCATTTTCCTACTACTCGGTAGACTCATCCTGTGGCTTCGATAGATAATCTGGATCTTCAACATAAGTAAACCTACCATAGTCTTCTGGTTTGTTCATACTTTCTTCATCATTCTTATCTGAAAACTCATCAAATCTAACATCAACACTTTCTATCATCTTATTAGTAACCTTATTCAAACATTTATAAGCTTTTCTCTTAGTAGAATATCCTAAGAATATTCTTTCATCACCTTTAGAGTCAAGTTTACCATTCCTATAATCTTTTGGAATATAACACTTACTACCAAAGATTTTGAAATAAGTTACACTTAGTGTGTATCCAAACCATAACTCATAAGGTGTCTTGTTTGTGTCTTTCTTCAGTTGAACTCAGTTCAGGACGTATATTGTTGTGATAACTGCCTCTCTCCAGTACATCTGCGCAACATTTTTCTCAATCATCAATGTTCTAGCACAATCAACAATAGATCGGTTTCTCCTTTAATCAATTCCATTCTGCTGCAGTATTCTAGGTGCAGAAACCTGTCTTTTGATACCATGCTCATTACATAAGTTAGTGAATTCATCAGAAACAAAATCACCTCCTCTATCAGACCTTAAGCATTTTAATTCTTTTCCAGTTTCCTTTTCAACTTTAGCCTTATACTATTTAAATAGTTTGAATGCCTCATATTTTTCTTTCAAGAACATAACTGTCATCAATCTAGTATAGTCATCAACAAAAAAAATAAAGTATCTATCACCATAGTAGCTTTGAGTTCTCATAGGACCACATAAGTCGGTGTGAACCAACTCCAAAATTCCTTTAGATGAATAGTCCTTACTTTTAAAACTAGATTTGGTCATCTTTCCTTTCTAACTTTGATGGCACATAACATGATTAGGTTTGGTTAGACTAGGCAATCCTCTAAGTTTTCTCTTTCTACTGATCTTAATCATGTTATCAAAATTTACACGACATAAATTCTTATGCCATAACCATGCATCTTCATTTTTCACCAGTAAATAAGAAGTTTCAACATTGTCAAGATAAAATAAATTACCTTTTGATTGTCCTCTTGTTTCGACAAGCTTTCCATTTTCATCAAATATTTTCACCTTCTTTCTTTCAAATGCAACTCGGTGACCTAAGTTATTCAACTGTGTTACACTCAAAAAATTGTAATTAAGTCCTTTTACCTAGTATGCATTATCACATCTAATTTTATCATTCAATAAAATAAATCCTTTTCCTTTAACCATGCAAGGTGTGCCATTTCTCATTTTCACTGATCCTTAATTATAATGCTCAAGATGATCAAACTTATCTTCATCACCAGTCATGTGATGTGTACAACCACTATCAATGATCCAAGTGTCATTCTTACTAACTTTAGAAATAAGTGTTGTTTCTACTACCTTTCCTCCTCTTCTGAATCATCTTTCTTTGCAACAAATACTACCTTAATATCATCATCATTGTCGGTGTCGGTGTCATCTTCTCCAACAAGGTAACATATCTTTTTGTCCTTATCTTTGTGATCTCATTTGTCTCTGTTGTAGTGTCAATTTACTTTGTAATTCCTTCTACCATATTTTCCATCACCAAATCGATATCTATCTTTATCTTCCTCTTTTTTGTTATGACATCTAGCAACAATATGGCCAACCTCTTTACCATTAAAACAAGCTAAAGGTAACTTCTCCTTATATCTACCTTTACCTTTCTGTAGTCTCTAGGCCATAAGTGCTTCAAGCTCATCATCTATATTACTATCACTTTCATTTCTTATATTATGCTTATTGCTAGATTTACCAATCTTAAGAGATGACATAAAAATAGACTCAACACTCGATACAACACTATTGTCAAAATTATTTAGCTCAAAAGTTGTTAACTTTCCTATCAAACTATCAAGAGTAAGAGTGCTATTAGGTACAGACCTCATTTCATGAATAGTAGATATTCTAATTGCATAGATAGGAAACAAGGTTCTCAATATCTTACTTACCATTATATCTTCAAAAATGATACCTCTAGCTCCTCAGATAGCATTGACTACCTCTTTGATTTAGTTTGTGTATTGTGTGATGTTCTCTTCTTCCTTCATGTTCATGTCATAAAATCTCCCTCTGAAGCTTTTAGCTCTGGCTCTCATCACATTCACATCACCACCATAAACAAGAGTGCAAGTTTATCCCATATTTGCTTCATTGTAGTGCAATCCTTGACATCCTCAAATTCAGCATCAAATAGAGCAGTAGAAATCTCTATCATAGTAATATTGTGTTCATGTCGGTCTCTCAACTAATCAAGAGTCAAAGGTCCAACATTCGGTTGTAAGTAGCCATTATCAAGTAAAGGTATAGCAAATTCTCCAATTCCAAATATGTGAAGTCTCATCTAACTTTGCCATGTTGTAAAGTTGTCTTTGTTCAGCTTTGACACTTCACTTTTATACATCTTGTAATATTTCTACTCAAGTCCTTAAAACTTTCTACCAAGCAACCAATATGCTCTGATACCTATTGTTAGAATAACTGAGAGGGGGATAAATAAGTTAGATTAGTTATCCTATAGTCCCAAATACAAAGATGTACCTTATAAAACAATTCCAACAAATTATGCAGCTCGGTGTATACACCTAAAAATGGTCACCTAGACTATTAGCCCCTTTTGCTAAATCATAAATTGCCTATTCTTGATCAAATCCTAGCTCTATCATTTATTCGATTATTTTCTATGGGCTAACCATCTTATCCTAAGTCTTTATTTATTAAAAGGAATATTCCCTCCCCTTTTAATAAATAAAAAGCCCCTACTTTTCCTCTTATCCTAAGTTGCACAAAATAAAGCATTATTCATGTTTTATAAAAAGGAGAAAAGCACTTTTTGTCTCATATGGACACAAAAGTCAACTCTTATTTTCCTATTGGAGGATACTTGTGCACATGAATTTCTCCTCTTTTAAGCTCCACCGTTGATTAAATCTTTTGCCTCTTAATCTCCATGGTCCATTCCTCCTCATTTCCTATAAAAGAAGAGCTCTCTTCTTCATTCTAGATCCCCAACTTTTTATGTTATTGTTATGCTACAGGTTTTCTAGGTCATCTTGGAGCTTTTGGAGATATTCTTGCATCTAGGGTTTGAAGATTTGGAGCATTGTTGGCATTCATCTTGGATCTTCATCAACACTCTATCTTCTTGTCTTCATTCTTGCATCATCATGGCTTTCTTGCTTCATAGTTAGATTTCATTTCTTGCATAGTAGTTTCATTTTCATGGCATTCTTAGCTTAGATTTCCTTTTATGCAATAGATTAACTTGCATTGTCATATAGATTTGCTTTGCATTGCATACATTTGGCTTCATTGGAGATATTGGCATTCCTGCCCTTGTCTTCATTGAATCTCTCATTATATGGTTTACTAGCAAGGTTATTGGCTTAATAGCTCTAGCTGAGAGCATTCTTAAAACCCTTGCACTCCATGCCTAGGGAGCTATGGATCGATTTGTGAGGGCTCATTCTTGAGTTTCCTTGCATGTAATGATCCATAGAAGTGTGACACATTTATAGCACACATTTTTGGCACCCACCGTGGGGCAGAGTAGATAGACTTTGTCCTTTAAATTCTGCATTTTCATCATTTTCCGTCAATTTTTCAGCAAGTTTTTAGAGTAATTTTTGTTCTCTGGTTTTTTGTCTCAGGTATATCGCGCGATACTTCTCAGGTATATCATGCGATATACCTTACTATATGCGTGTGATACTTTGCGCCAGAGAAGAATCGCATGGCAGTATTGAGGTATATCGCCTGGTCTTGGGTGAAGTATCGCCTGGTGTTGGGTGAAATATCGCGCGGACTGATAAGTATCACCTGGTGTCGGGTGAAGTATCGCGCGATACTATGTCTGTACTTGGCAGTGACTTATTTTTGAGTTATTTTATCCATCTTGCAAGTTTCAGGTTCTTAGCTATCGTTTTGAATTTTTTTGAAATTTCCAGCGTTTTCAAATCCGTGCCACTTCAGAAAACGGGTGCCCATTTTTTTTGAAATTTTGCAAATGGTATCAAAATTTTAAGTGTGATATATCGTTGGAAAGGTCTTTCTGAGCCCAATCCAACCATGATGGTTTCATTTTCAAATTTTATCATTTGATCAGTTATTTTTGCACATTATCTGATTTTTTTCATGTACTAATCATTGTTAGATTTTGGATTTTGATCCTCCTAACTCTTGTTGGTCTAACAAGTTGTGGTTGTAGGTGCTTCTTGCTTGAAATTTGCTAAAATCGTATGTCAAAGAGGGCTACTAATGGTTTTTGCAGGGCTACCCTAAGCATAAAAACCAAATCAAGTGCTTGTTTAATTGCTTTCTTTATTAAGTGTGGCATATACTAGTTGTTTCCTTTCATAGGCACTTAATACCTTGTTGTAGAAATTTTGAGGTGGTAGGAGAGTATGCTCTTCACCCTTGTGGTGAAACAGAAATCTTGACCCATCTTGAGATTTTGAAAGCAAGGGGGTAATTGGATCTTGTTTGGTGTGTTTGGGAGAAGTTTTTGAGATAGGGGAGTATGCTCTTCACCCTTGTGGTGAACCAAAAACCTTGAACCTCAAGAATTAATCCACTCTTTGTTTAGCTTAGGATCCTTTAGCAGGCCTGCTCTTGAGCAATCAAGAGGAACGACCCAAGTGGGGACAACCTTGTCATCATTTTCCTTGGTGGCAAGTGATTCCAACTCACTATAATCTCAAGGCTATCGAGGACACAAAACCTTGGTAGACATAACACTTGTCTTCGCTTGATGTTAGTAGCTCATGGGATTGTGACCATGGGGAAAGCATTGAGCAAGAATGCTTAAGGTACTCTTGAGGCCGCGAGGTCCTAGTCCTTTATGAGGAGCAAGAGGGGTGTTATGAATGGAAATCCTTACTATGAACCATTAGATAGAGGCCACCTTATTTTAGCCGCTTAGCTTCTTGGTGCAAGGATTGATCCAAGTGGACTTACCCGGATCACCCCAAGACACTCACCATATGTGTTCCTTTGGTTGTGTTTTTGACACTTCCATGACAATGCCAATATCTCTTGTGGGAAACCACTTGGTGTGAGGCAAGGGAGCATCAAGTTGTGGGCCACGTTGCTAAGTAATCAACCTTGTCCTTCTAGGTAGTAATTGCTTGAATTATCTTCGATTGTGCTATACCAATGTAAACATTCTTAACATTCAAACAAATGGTAGAATTCATAAGGTTTTCTATTTTGATATCACAAGTGCTTGTCTTGGAAAGGTTGCTTTTGACCTTGTTTCAAGTGTTCTATGACATGTTTGATCCCATACTGTTTGCAAACCTGTCTTTTATCTATTGCTACTACTTGTCAAACTGAGAAATTGTACTGTTCAATATACAAATTGGGTCCAAGTGCTTCAAAACTGAGTTTTTCACATTCACTGGTCAAGAGTCATATGATATTGAAGTATCCTTGCATACCCTCAACCAAGAATCTTGAGTCATTTCTACTGTCCTGTCATTGCTACAATTCAGAGTTGCTAAACTTGCACTTTAACCTATCGTAGAGTGTCCTTTTCTGTTCTTACCTGAAATTTGTTTGTTACCTACATGCTTAGATTTGTTCTAGACTGAAACAAATGAGCTAAAACTATTGGATTTGAGCTTAACAAATGCTACTCTTGATCACTTGTCGCATCATGGTTACCTCTCTAGCTACTTGCTTATTGAGCTTCTTGCTCATTGCTCGGCTTTAGTCAATTGATTACTGTAAGTGCTTGAGCACTTTTGACAAGCCATCTCTCTATTGTTCTACTTTGACAAGTGATCTTTATTAGATTTTCTTATCTCAAATCTAAGAAACTTTGTCTCATTCTATTAGTCAACCAACATCTCTTTTCATGCCGGTTACAACTCGGTCTCAATTTGAGCAGGAAAGTCATCCTCTGTTCAATTATACACAGTTACCTTCTCCAACTAGACGTTCAAAAGCACCCATTAGCAACAACAGTTCTAGTTCTGATCAATCTAAGAATTCTAAGGCTACACCATGGTATAAAGGAGGTTTCCTCTTTTCCGCATTCAAGACCCCCAAAAACACAGACAGTGTCTCACTCACTTTGACCGAACAAGAAAAGTTTCAACTCTTGCAAGAATACTTTGAGCGTAAGGATAATCAAGCACGCTTAGACAAAGAACACAATCAACAAAGGATGGATGCTACTAGGCGCATGGCTTATAGAGGGACATTTCATGAGCAACCTGAGACTAGTAATCATGAGCATAGACCTCTTTTTAACAATGGCAACAATGACAACAACACGCCACCAAGATCTCCTCCAAGGCCAACTTTTGCTATGCCTTCTTCACCACCTAGACCTCCTCCCTCTCAACATGAGGCAGAGGCTAATGATGAGATTTCTAGTGAGGATCTTATGAGATGTGAACAAGATGTGGATTTCCAACGAATGATGCATAAGCTTTTAGAGCGTAATGGCGATCAATATTTTCAATATATGACTTCCAGAGGATACAAGCTTCCTCCCGGCTATGATGTCAGACAAATTGTCCAACAAAGAGTACCAACTGAATTGGAAGTCCTTCAAGAAGAATTACGTTAGACAAATCAACGCCTTACCCAAATGGCATTAGAAAGAGAGCCTCCAAAGGTCTCTTTTGTAGAATCAATTTGTGCTCTTCCTTTTGATAAAGATCTATACATGGTCCCATTTCCTAAGGATATTGAGGTTCCTAAATATGACAAGTATGATGGAAATGGTGACCCTCATGATCATGTGCGTCATTTTTATGCTCTTAGTATGGACTTTCTTCATGAAGACACATATCTCCTATGCTTATTCCCTCGAAGCTTAAGAGGCCAAGCTTTGGAATGGTTTGCAAAATTGACACCACTGCTTAAGACTTTTGATGAGTTGGCTCAGCAATTTACCCAACAGTACTCTTACAACATCCAACAACCTGTCACTGTGATAGATCTTGGTAATCTAAGACAACATCAAGGTGAGCCATTTGCAACTTACTTACAATGTTGGAGGTCATTGTATTCTCAATATCCTCGTCAGCTACCCGAAAGAGAAAAGATTGACATTTTCGTCAACGCACTTATGCCTGAGCTATTTTATGATCTAAGGGAGCAACTGTTCTCCTCCTTCCATGACATGGTTGAAAGTGCATATCAGATTGAGGATGTAGCTATAAGAAAAGGGGATATTGTTATTAATAAAGATGCTGAAGGCAATGGAAAAGACAAGAACAAACCTTGGAATAAGAACAAGTATGTTGTTAATGATGGGGTTGTTGATGCTCCTAAAGTTAAAGAGCCCACTTTCAATCTCTCCAATGCTATCTATGCAGCAAAACAACAAGAAGCTAGCAACACTCACAATGCTCCTAAACCTCAATATGTAGATAAGCCTAAGAAGTCATTTCGAAAGCAAGTCTATACCAAGTTGGCAGAACCTTATGATGTGATCCTTAAGACTTTGGTTGACAATGGATATCTTACGCTTCCTGATAAACCTGGTAACTGGGATCCGATAAATAAGCCCGATTGGTGGAGAGAGGATCATTACTGCCATTATCACAGAAACAAGGGACATCTAACAGACAATTGTTTTAGGCTTAAGGATGATATTTAGGATCTTATTGAGAATGGCACAATCTCCACTGATGGCTTAACTAAAAATTCTGATCACACAGCTTTCAAAGATCCTCTACCTAAGCATGATAAGGGGGAAACCTCTCAAACACATAAGAAGAATCATGATGCAAAGATCAATTACATGTATCCTTCTAATACGCTTGTGATTAACATGGTAGAGCCCGTTGAGAGAGTTCTAATGATGAGGTCTCAAGATGATAATAACACCAATCATGGTAAGCCAAAGTTAGTCTTGCAAACACGTGGTAGTTCATCTTCCCGAAGTGAGACACTGAATGCTGTTACTAGGGGGCAAGCCAAGATTGTCCTTAAAACTGCGCAAGATTCCAAGCAAGCTTTGCCTTCCAAACAAGTGGCTCCTTCAGCCACCCCTAGCTATGATCTTGTCCAACATTTGCAAAAGACACCAGCACAGATATCTATCCTTGAGTTGCTTCAGTTATCCTCTTCGCATAGAGAGATTCTTGATGAGGCTCTACGTACAACACGTGTTCCCAATGACATTGATCTGAATCAATTTCAGGCTATGGTCAACCACATTTCATCTCCGCTATCTCTCTCCTTTTCTGCAGAAGATGACATATCTATTGCTCACCCACATAATCTAGCTTTACACATTGAAGTTCTAGTCTACAATACCCGAGTCCGCCGAGTCCTGATAGACAATGGTACAGGGTTAAATATTGTTTCTTTCAATGTCATAAAACAATTGGGTTTGTCAGAATTGGTTGTGGATTCCAAGAAGAAGATTACTATAAAAGCTTATGATGAAGTGGAAAGATCTTCCAAAGGTCTTGTCACGCTGTCGGTCTGAGTGGGCCCTATCATGAAAGATATTAGCTTCCAAGTATTGGACATCCCACTCGCATATAACATTCTTTTGGGTCATCCTTGGATCCATGACATGTAGGCTGTTCCTTCCACTTATCATCAATGTGTCAAGTTTCCATACAATGGCACTGAAGTTGTGATTCCTGGAGACCATACTATTGCTATCAATGCTCTTGCTGCTACCGAAAAATTTGTTCCTCACAATGAACCTACTGATGATCCTAGTATGTCTCTAGTTGCTACTTAAAAATCATTTAAGATGATGAGCCTTGGTATGGGTGAATATAAACTGGGTTCCTTTGCTTCTATACCTGTTTCTCCTAGGTCATATTGGAGACCTTTTGATCACATGAAGCCTTCCACTTCTGCTATGGTGATCTTTGATACTTTTGTTCCTTCATCCATTCCTGTAGAAGCAGAAAGAGAAGAACAAGCTATTCAAGAGTGGATCTATAGAGAGGATTCTAGAAATACTCCCATGCTTAGTAATTCAGACACAGATACAGATGAGTCACCACTACACACTATGGTTCAAATGGGAGATGATCTTCCCTCTACTTCACTTCTTTGGGGAGAAAAATGTATATCTACTGGTGATATGGATGTTGATATGGTTCATTCTTGTAGTAACCATCCCGACATGGATGATGGGTCTTGTATGGGGTCTGATGAGTTTGTTCCTCGTATTGCCTTAGTGGACCACGCTGGTTCTTCTATGACAAGTCTAGATCTAGCTAATTTTGGAGCTTACCCTATAGGCTCAACCTCTCTTGTTACCAGAGATGACATCCTTCACATAAATGCTATTGAACCAGTCACTTCATTTCATCTCACATCAACACCTGTTACTTCTTCCACCAGCGAACTAGCAACAAAAAAGGTTGACTCAACAATCAAGTATCACAGTCATCACATCAAAAGAAAAGAGCAATGGTCAGATGATGAAAACCACATTGTGGCGGTATTCGCACCTAAGTAAAGTAAAAATAAAAATATGCTCAAACATAATGATTCTCAAATAAAAGATGACAAGTTGATTCTCTACAAAAAAATGATGCACTACTTCAAGCATGGTTTCATATCTGTTATATTTCAGCCTATTCCTAAAGCTGAGAACAAAGTTGCTAATGCCTTGGTTGCTTCGACATCCATCTTACAAATGAAAAATCATAAATTTCGCTTCAAGTTCCTAGTCGATGAATTACGCTATCCTGCTCACAAATCTTACATCTTTTCATATCTTCCACCTCATATTCCTCTTGCAAATCCACCACGCCATTCCTTTCGCCATCCCTTACACCTTGCCTTTGTCTCTGGTGACTTGTATAGGAAGGGTCTAGATGGAACTCTCCTTAAGTGTCTAGAAATAGAGGAGTCAGAAAAAGTGCTAGTTGAAATCCACGATGGCATATGTGGATCCCATTCTAATGATCCTCCGCTAGCTCAAACATTGCTTAGGGTTGGTTATTATTGGTCGAACTGGTTGAGACCTCCTATTGTCACAGTTACAGCATTTGGGCCTGGGGCCTATCAGTTCTCTACATCAGAGGAAGCCGATTCTTGATGCCCATTTCTGTCTGGGGCATTCTTTGTACATACTTTATGATCCTGAAAAAATTCCAAAAAAAATCATATATGATGCTGAAAAAATCCTAAAAAGCATATAAAGTCTTGAAAAAATACAAAAAAATCAAAAAATTCAAAAATTCAAAAAAAAATTGAAAAAGTGCCTTGGTGAAAACCTGGAAACAGGCGCCTTGGTAGCAAAAATACAAAAAAATTATAAAAAGTCCTGAAAAAATTGCAATAAATCTATCAAGTGGTGAAAACCTAGAAATAGGCACTGCTTGAGACCCTCTGCACCTATGTCTATCAGTCTTGTGTGGCACTCCTTTTCTCCACTTCTCTCTTTGTCTCTCCTAGCCTAGAATTGACTCTTGTCTTAGTCTAGGGGCATACGTTGTTTTAGGCTTATCTTGGGTCTCTTTGTGCATCTGGGTTTCTTAGGCACCTCGCAAATGGTGTTTTTCAACACCACCCCAATTGTGTTTTTCAACACTACCCTTGCGTCGAGTGTTTCTCAACACTTATCAGATGTCCTACCTGCAGTCTAGTATGATGCGATATTTCTCCTTTGCAGATGCAATACTCAAAGTTTGACTCTATGACCTACACACATGCACTTGACTTGCTGAAATTTGTTTGAATTTATTTCTTTGCATGTTGTCTATGATGATTTCTTTGCTAAGTGGTCTCTCCCTGAGAAGTTTTCGATGATGCATAGCTAGAAGACTGAGGGTATGAGAACATGTTTTATTGCTTTTTCTGCTTGTGGGTATATTTTGTTAATCCTAACTATCATGAGCATTTATGCTGGTCTTACTTGACACTGTGGATTGACAGGGTATTATCCTTGACTGTTTTTGTGCAAGTGCATACTTGTAGCCATCTTGACTTTCCTTGTGTCTCGATGTGAGTATAATCTTGCTATATCAAACTTAGGTAATCTCACTGCATTAGTCATCTGGACCTACATGTCTTTGATGCCTAGGTGAGATTTCCACATTTCTATCTGATATAGATCATATTCAAATTCACATAGTTATGCTCGTGTGTATTGTATGATCTTGCGATGCTACCAATAACGCTCGATGATGAATATTAGATGTCTATTGGCTTTGTAACCTTGCAAGTAAACCACTTTTCATGTAGCTTGCATTTCTTAGGTTCATGTTAGTTTAGTTTTGCATCTTGCATATGGAGAGAGGTCTCCTTTTATCTTTCATGGACTTATTAACCAACTGCGCTCACCTTTCGCTTCTTCCTGATCATGTCTTTCACTTCTTGTCTTTCATATCACATCATTTTCTATTCATTTCAAGATCGAAACCAAAATCCAAGATCACCTTGATCATCCAAATCACCTTTTCCCCCTCTTCCACGCAGTTGGCTAACCCTTTTGAGGCCTGATCCTTCGATCTTCGCTGGGACATTCTTCACCTCTTCATCTCCATCTCTTTCAAACTTCTAGTCTTTCATTCACTTTCAATCTCAAGTTCAAATTCTTCCCCCTCTCTATGGTGTTTTCGGGTTGAGGGACCGCTTGGTTCATGCCCCGTGGCCCATGTGTGGGGCATATCTTCACTGCTTGATGGTTGTTCTATTCTCTCTCTTCGATTATGATTTCTAGTGATTTGATCCTGTTGCTCTTGCTTCTAGTTTCCCTCTACTTGGATTTCACTTTCGATCCCGACGGGGCAGACACATCATATCTTATTGGCTATCTCTTTCCTAAGTGTTCAGTACTGTCGCTACCAAGCTGATCATGCAGGATTTTCTATCTCTCTGCACTTCATTCTTTGGAGTCAGATCGCTATTTGCTTGCCTTCTTGGCTTATCTGAGTTGTTTTGTGATCCCAAATCAATCTCACATTTCAACTTCATTCTTTGACTGCATGTGTTCCCAAATCGATCACACATTAGTCAAAGAGGGGCAAATGTATACACCTAAAAATGGTCACCTAGACTATTAGCCCCTTTTGCTAAATCATAAATTGCCTATTCTTGATCAAATCCTAGCTCTATCATTTATTCGATTATTTTCTATGGGCTAACCATCTTAAACTAAGTCTTTATTTATTAAAAGGAATATTCCCTCCCCTTTTAATAAATAAAAAGCCCCCACTTTTCCTCTTATCCTAAGTTGCACAAATAAAGCATTATTCATGTTTTATAAAAAGGAGAAAAGCACTTTTTGTCTCATATGGACACAAAAGTCAACTCTTATTTTCCTATTGGAGGATACTTGTGCACATGGATTTCTCCTCTTTTAAGCTCCACCGTTGATTAAATCTTTTGCCTCTTAATCTCCATGCCCCATTCCTCCTCATTTCCTATAAAAGAAGAGCTCTCTTCTTCATTCTAGATCCCCAACTTTTTATGTTATTGTTATGCTACAGGTTTTCTAGGTCATCTTGGAGCTTTTGGAGATATTCTTGCATCTAGGGTTTGAAGATTTGGAGCATTTTTGGCATTCATCTTGGATCTTCATCAACACTCTATCTTCTTGTCTTCATTCTTGCATCATCATGGCTTTCTTGCTTCATAGGTAGATTTCATTTCTTGCATAGTAGTTTCATTTTCATGGCATTCTTAGCTTAGATTTCCTTTTATGCAATAGATTAACTTGCATTGTCATATAGATTTGCTTTGCATTGCATACATTTGGCTTCATTGGAGATATTGGCATTCTTTCCCTTGTCTTCATTGAATCTCCCATTGCATGGTTTACTAGCAAGGTTATTGGCTTAATAGCTCTAGCTGAGAGCATTCTTAAAACCCTTGCACTCCATGCCTAGGGAGCTATGGATCGATTTGTGAGGGCTCATTCTTGAGTTTCCTTGCATGTAATGATCCATAGAAGTGTGACACATTTATAGCACACACTTGGTAACATCAAATATTAATCTATCTTTCTAGTTTACCGATTACCAATAATTATCCAACTGTGAATACCGACTAAATCAACTATGCATTATGTAAAGTATGATAGAAAAATAATCATAACAAATAACACATAACACAATGATTTAACGTGGAAACCCTGCTAAGGGAAAAACCACCTGGGACCGGTAACCCAAAAATAATTCACTCTTCTGAAGTGAGCTCAGTGAAGAGCCAACCCTATTAAAGGTTACAATGCACACTATTAGGTGTGACCTGGTTAGAGGATTTATCACTAATAGTTAACTTTCAACCACCATTCACTATGGGGTCAACAGGATAACACTTTACATTCAACAAATGTAGAACATAAGACTGTTAAGTCCACTCGGTTAAGAGATTTTTTGAATCAATGGTTAAACTGATACAATACTGATCTGATTCAAATACATCTTAATTGTGAATATTTAGATCTATGCAAAGCCCATACAAATCCTCTGATCATTAATCAATTTCACTTCCTCAATATTTCTCAACTTACTTTCACTAGGTAAATAGTTCTCTGATGCTCGGTAATGTCTGTAGCTCAATTCTTTCAATAACCAATTTGATTAGGCATGCATGAATATAGTCTTCACATGAAATCATTGTAGTCTTCTTTCCAGCATGTTTCAATAATGAAACTCATATCTCTATAGAGACAAGTAAATCATTTTCATATCAGCCATTTAGATTTTTCCACTTAATCTCCTTTGTCCATTTTGTCACTTAAACCTTCCTCGAAATATGTGTCCATAACATGTTTCAATCTCATCCTTTAGACCATCTCTGAATTTTGTCAGCCGTGGATCTCATAACGAACTTTATCTGTAACGTCAAAATCATAACAATTTCTAGCTCATCAAATTTGGTTGTTTGTTCTTAGCATTTAATGTTTTCATCCATACTCGGTTGATATAGGAATACATCGGTGATAACTAGTTAGCCATCTCGGTTAATATTGTCACTCGGTATACATTGCACTGGCTCGGTGTATACAAAAATCTTCAATTAACGACCACATTGACTTGTTCAATTTCAAATCTCTTCTTCATAATAGATTAATGTAACATGCTCAAGTCAACAATATAAAGCCATAAACTCATCAATAAGTTACCCAATGTTTACCTTATCCTTATCTATCATATCCATCTTTTCCTTATGTAGATATCTCAATTCTTCATCTTTTCTTCCTTCAATAGATGTTTAGATGTTTGTAACTAACATGATAAGTACCGTCAAAACTAGTTGACATAAATGACAACATATTGACTGATTTAATCATCTTACATATCATTTTAGTAGCTCGGTGATCTCTAATCAATGTTTCTTCAGTTCATTCAGATATTCAATCAGTTGTAGTTCATCTGTTGATACATCTGAGGATATTCTAGTTGAGGTAGCAACCAAGGGTCAGTTACTTCTAGCTGACACTGCATATGATGAAGAGGCAACTGAGTCAAAAAAAGACATGGAGTCTACACCGGTTGAGACTAGTCCAAAGAAGAAGCAAGCAAAAGTTCAAAAAAGAGTGAGAATAAGATCTACCACTGCAACTTCACCACCTTTGAAAAAAGGAGTTGTAAAGATATCAAAGCCTACTCCCACTAAGACCTATCAAAAGAAGAGAGGTGCACAAGCCACCTCCAAGGCACCAAAGAAGAGGAGAAAATTAATAAGAGGTAAGGATGACATTGATGATGAAGAAGAGGAATATCCAAATCAATTTAAGGTAGTTGTACATAAAGATCAATATATTGATGAGCTAGTAGAAATAATAATAGACACTAGAGGCCTCAGTAACCCATAGGTGAGTCAGTTTGTACATATGTCAATCAAGGATCAAAATAAGATAGAGGAGGCAATCATCCAAATGATGATAAAATTCAAAAAGGTACCAATTGAATTTTCTAAATATGTACCTAAAAGTTTATATGAAAAAGTATCTGCTAGATGGACACATTCTTTAAGTACAAAAAAGAATATGAGGGAACACTCCTTAATATTAACAATGCTAGCATTAACAGTCCCTGAGATAGAAGAGATCATGAAGCAGTAGTCTAAAATATTTTTGGGTAAAAGCAGAGTATTAAACATTTTGGCTGGAAAACTAGCAGAAGTATATGAGAATAGTCAGTTATTATGGACTTGTATTCTCCAAGCCCAAGGTGAAGCTAACAAGTTAGCACTGGTGATGATACTCGAGAAGAAGAACATAATGACAGGAAAAGGCCTATACTTGGATGATGCTGATATGGCTACCAAGGACCCTATTGGTAGTATTTTCAAAGTCTTCAAGGTTGTGTTTCTTTTCCTATTTCTTTGAAAATTTTCCCAGCTTTTGAGCTTTTTCTCATGCTAAATCTCATGTCCAAGGTGTTGAAAATATGTTCCTAATGATGAAAACCCTAGGTGTTAAGTCGAAGATGCTTCTAAGAGTCCAAAACCCTAGAGAAAACTTGACTGGGTTCTAATTTGCTGTTACTTTTTCAAATAACTTAAGTAATCCTTTGAGCATGTGCACTTTATAATTACCACTTAGTCACCCAGTCTCAGGATGCATTTAGCATATTCCTTTTGGTCTAGTGATTTAGAAGAATGCTTTGTCGCGTGGTCTCCTTAAGTCTGGGATATATTCCTTTTCTTCATGAGACTCAGCGGATGTTTTTAGTCGCCAAATCTCCTAGTGATCTTTATGAGATCTAGCGACTACTATTGGCAAATATTTCAAAGTTAAACTATAGTTGCTAAATCTCTATATGCAAAAGGCATGCAGTTGGGTAATCTCTTTATGGAATGATGGAGTGAACAAATATTTAGCAATAAAGAGATTTCTCTTATGGTCGCTGGATCTCCAGATGGGTAAGGTCATGTAGTCTCCATAAAATACTTGAAAAGTCAATAAGTCCTGGTGATCAATAGGATATAGTCGCTAGGTCTCGAAATGAAAAATACAGTGTCCTACAATCGCTAGATCACGAGATAGAATTATCAAAGGCTAAAACATTCAGTGACTATGATTTTTGACTATGGTTGCCAAGTCTCTGGAAGTTATTTCATAATATAATGATTAAAGATTTTCCCGGTAGTCGCTGAATCTAAAAACAATATGAAAAGGTGCTAAATCTTTCAGCGATTGTGATTGGCCTAGTAGTCACTAGGTCACCAGAAATTGAATTTGATTACCTGTCATTGTCTTATCCCATGACTAGTGAATTAAAGTTTAGAGCATGCCAAGTAATGGTAGAAGTGACATAATTTACAGAGTTCTAAGTCACAAAAGGGCAAGTTGCATTCAATTCTCCAAAATAAATATAACTAACTATCATTCATTGCCAAATTACCAAGTATTTCAGAGAGTTAGAGCTGAAGTACAAGGGTTTTTCAGGCTTTCTGTAGTTAGAGGATTTACAGCTTCAGAATTTTTAGAGGAATTCATAGGTGCAATCAGAACGAGTCAACCATCAACCAGTGGGGCCTCTACCAGCAAGGGTTCCAAGGAGAAGGCAAAATAAAGTTTCTCAGATGAGTTTCTCACCTTGCTACTAGGATCATCACAAAATAAAAAGGTTAGTGACGAATGTTTCATTGATAATTTGAGCTACTATAGAGATGTCAAGATTCCTGAAATGTCCAGAATTCATTTGTTTAAGTATTTTTATAAAAATGCTGAGAGTCATAGATGTTTTCTTGGATGTTGATTTGTTAATTGCATTGGCGAGTTGTTATGACCCCTTGTCTAGAATGATAAGAAAGCATGATGGCTCAGCCATAGTTACATTAGACAAGAGCTCCTTCATGAGGGCTTTTGGTATCAATATCTCCATGGCCACAGAAATTTACCTACAAGCCTATACCAATAGGTATACTTGGGAAACTATCCTTGTATCCAAGGAGATTCAAAGCCATGTTCACCGAGGCAACATGAACTACATTACAGCAATGGCTGGGACAACCCCTTACTTCTACAAAGACTTATCTTTTTATGTAAAGTACATTGCATATGGTTTGTGTAGAGTGCTTGGAGTAGATGGTGAGGTAGATAGGATTACATCTGACATCTTGATGATGGTATTGGACTCACAACACATGCATACTAGCAAAGGGTATGACTACATTGGGTATGCCATTGATAAAATGCACAAGGGATTGGAGGCAATAAGGAACAGAGAAGATTCCCCTAAGTTTTTGCATTACTCATTGTTAATGCACCTCATTCTATTTTACAATTACAACATTATGAATCTAGATAACCTACATCCTCAGATGATGTGGAAGGGTCAACCCAATCTAGTACAATTTTGGATAGGAGCTTGGAGCCCTACTTTCCCTAATTGTGATTTTTGCACTTTTCAAAATTGGATGGTGCGACTTATCTTGCTCGACCTAGGGATAGATCTTTGCAGGCTGCCAGTGAAGGCTCTACAATTGATAAGGCCTTGTCAATTTATTGACAAATGGCCTAAAGGACACAACTGGGGAGACTTTTACTATGAGAGGACCTACACCATAATAAGAGTTTATGGATGCCCCCAACCACCCCATATATTACCATTCTTTGTTCCCCCAAGGATTTCCTTCCTAGAGATTATTTGGCAACTAATGTTAACCAATAAAGAGCATCTATCCTCCCTCAGAAAGGGTACATTTACCCTTAGACACTTTTATGTATGCAACTTCAAAATTGGGAAGAATGCATTTTCCAAGTTAAATGATTGGCTGGGCCAATTCAAAATGAATGCTACAACACCCAGATATGTTGATACAGAGTATTTCATAGTAATGACTAAAAAATACTACACTCCTACCATTCCTATAAGTAAAAGACATGAGGAGTATCCTGAGGAAGATCTTATCAGAAACATCATTGAGGAGGATGTGGTAGAAAAATGAGCAAACCAATTCAATGAATTAATAATATTTGAGAAGCAATTGAAGACACAGGGGATTCCCTTTGGAGGCTTCTACCCTATGGTGCCTTATCTACAGAGACTAGATATGATGATGGATAATTACCAAACACTAGTCAACTCTATTAAGGACCAAATTGATGATAAGAATAGAGGAAAGGAGAAGCACTCAGAATTTGACTATGAAGATAGTGATGGAGGCTACCCAGTCTACAACCCTCCTTCTATGGAACAAGGATCTCCTACTGCCCAACAAGGAGATGAAAATGTAATAATGGATTTGATAGAGCTTACTAGCTCTCAAGACACCAGTGAGACTCCTCAGAAGAAGAAGAAATTGAAAATAGGAGAGTCTTCACGAGCCAAGGTCCCTGAGAAAAAGGGAAACAAAGTGAAAGCTCTATTTCCAGGAAATAGAGCCTATGATCATCAGCTTAGGTAGAGGATCAGAGAGGAAAAAAGAAAATAGAAAATGGTGGAAAAAGTAGTTGAGTTACCCTTGGCCTCGGGTCAAGATGAAAGGATGCTTTAGTAGGAGGCCTTCTTGAAGGATGACAATTTTATTAAGTCAAATGAATTCAAGGACATCCTTTTATGGTGCAAGAAACAACAAGTGGCTTCTAGTGTTCAGATCAAGGAAGATGGCCAGATACCTAATGAAGCCATACATATTATAAAGGATTATGATCCTGAATCAAAAAATATTACCCCATAAGAAGCTAGGAAGTTGGTAAAGGCCAACAATATATTGCTTGTACCTGGGTGGGATTTGGCCTCAAATTTCATTATTGACCAAATTAGGAAATAGGAGAATATAAGTTTGACTTCAGAGACCCAAGTTGCGGATTTGATAAGAGGGTTTGGATACAACCCTAAAAATAAGGCACTGGCTATGTGGAGCCTTTACCCAAAAGATCAAAAGCCTTCCATGTTGAACATCCAAGAGAAAATGGATGGTGATAAGATGGTATGGTTAATCCACAACATTGGAGATCTTGAGATATCACAGGTGTTGACTCACTTTGCTAGGTTAAATGAAGATATAACCAAGAAACTATCTGAGAGGCACCAAAAAAATTTCATAGATTATAGTGCATTGGTGAGGGATAGAGAGATTGATCATAAAGGAAAAAGAGCTAGAAAAAATTGTGGAGGAATTGCAACTACAAATCATCAACATGACCATAGTAGCCCCTACACTACCACAATAGGCACTGCCAAAAAATTCAAGGTATAAATGAGGAAGAAGCTATTGCTACAAAAGAAAGGATGAACAAGGAAAAGACTGAGGGTATAGTGCAATCCTTGTTGAAAATTTTGCAACATAGGATAGGAGTATAATAAGTTGCCCAGTTTGCAAAGTGAAGTAAATAACTTTGTTTCTATTTTAAGTACCTATCATTCAACTTGGTCAATAAGGGAATCATTGTTTGAAAGAATAGTAGAAGTGCAGTCTCTAAGGAATGACATCCCAGAAGTAGTTTTGTAGGTAGGAGTTGAGATTGCAAAGATTGGTGTTCTTTCATCTTTCTTCAAAGGTAAGGCCAATCAAGTTGAAACAAGGGTGGAAATGTTTGGATCTGGTTTCAATAGGTTCATCCCTCAAATTAGAACAAAAGAAGGAGAAATAAAGAATTTGGATACATGGTGGTTAGATTTTGATCTCTCACTACCTAAGAAAGAGGCTTTCCTAAAAGATAGAAATGAAGTTGATTTAGATCACTTCAACATAGTTTTGGATGAAGCTATTAAAGTAGAGATGGACTTTAGCAAGTTCATCATAGGTATAAAGAAGATTGATGATGCAAGATTGGAAAGACAAAAGAAGCAACTGTAGAGAATTCAATAGTTTCCATGGCCAATAGAGGAACAAGTTACCACATGGGATAGCATGACAAAGCCCAAAGTAAGTAAGCCTGCAACATATGACCTAGATGATTTGGATGATGAATAGGCTCCAGCAATGCACCTGACCTACAAGCATAGGGAGAGAAACTGATCATATAGACAATGATGTAAGTTAGCCAATTAGGTAGTCATAATTCATACAAAAAACATTAGCAGTTGCATCTGAATACATGCAAACAAAGGTGTAGCTCAAATGGAGGTTCAAATTGAGAAGAAACAACTTCTGGCACAATTTTCCCTCTTTTCTGTTACATGCTTTAACACTTTTGTATTCTAGTACAAGTCACTATCAGAGCCACCCGTAGCTTGTTACGTCCTTTTCTCAAGGATCCCAAGGTGGTCTCTCTATATATAGAAAATGTAAACTCACACCAAAGGGTGGTGAAATACTTATTATCATAGGAGTTCATAGATTTAGTCATTGATTCTTAGGAATCCATTTTCTCTGAATGTATTGACACTGGAAGTTTATCAATAAAATATACTAAATTTCCATGTATATTTCTTATTGTCTTCATGTATGGTTTTGATTTCTCTGTATGTTTAAATTTGCAAGACATTTTAGGCATATCTTTCTACTAGGTAGATAGTGGGGTTGAAATTTGAGTTCCTTTCAAGGGAAGGATAAATCTTAAGTGAGGTCTCTGAGATTTCTATGTTCATACATGAATTAGATGATATGATTTATGCATAAGATGGTAATATGAAAGACATCTTATCTAGGGTTTAGGTGTGTTTTATTTGAGAGATTCTTTGTAGATGTGCATTCATTGACTCTGATGCCCTAGGATTAGGCACTGGTGTGGGCTCATTTTGCAGTTGTTTTCATCATCAATCAAATTAAAATGATTTACTTTAAATTGTATGAGTTATATGATGAGATTTGTATCAAATATACATGTTATAATTGTGATATTTGAAGAATTCAATCTTGAGAGGTAATAACCACCTGAAGCTTTAAGCTCAAAGAGAAGAAGGATTGAAAATCCTTAACACCTTAGTATTGATTGTTGTTGATGTATCTATTGGGACTGCTAGAGTTATAAATTAGGTTTTTCTGATTAAGGTTTGATCATCTACAATTTTGAGTACTAACAGACCCTATAGAACTATCTAACACCAAGGTACCAGACACCACCATAGCCATTGATTTTCATTTGGAATGATATCAGGAAGTATACTAGGATCCACTTGAGCATGTGATAATAAAAGGGACTAATGATGTTCTTATTGAGGACATCACAAATAGTGATCCTGATGATGTAAAATATGATGAGGATATTATTATTTCTGCATATCAAACTGAAGATTCAACACCTACTGAGGCATAAACAAGCACAATACCGAGTGATCTTCCTATATTAGTTCAAGTAGTTGAGATAATTTCTCAAAAGGAACCCAAAGGCTCAACCCTCGAGCAATAGAAAGATACAAGAGAGAAAGGTACAAGTGAACAAGGCACAATAGATAGAAATGTGCCTAAGGATATAGAGCTAGTGACACAAGCATCAGAAGAACCTAAGCCAAAAGAGACAACTACAACCACTGAAAAAATAGCTGAAGCCCCTACTCAATCGACCGAGACTTGGGTCACTAGGCAGTAGAAAAAGGAAGAGAGTGTGTCAACTGAGCTTGAATAGAAAAATATAGAGGTTAAAGCTCTAGTTCCATTTGTAAAAACATCACCACAGGAGAAAAAGAAGCATGGAAAAGGGCTAGTCACATTAGATAAGATAATAGAGATACCCGAATGTGACCTAAGGACATTGGACCCTAAGGAATTGAGAAAATATGGGGAATTATGCACAAGGAAGGAAGCACAGGAAAAACTCAAGAAGGAGAGAAAAAGTAAGCAAATTTTAGAGGATGTTAGAGATATTCTTTGGAAAGTTGTTCCCAAGATCAAAATAAATGAGGACACTCACATTTTAGATCAACTTGCATCTCTAACAATCATATCAATGCCCTTGATATTGATGCTGAGAAAAGAATTGAAGAAAGGGATGAAGAAAAAATACAATAGAAATTAGCTATGAAAATCAGTCAAGAAGTGGCTATAAATAAGGTGAAGCTTTCTGAGGTAATTACCGAGCTACAATCTATTACTTAGAAAATTGTACAAATTTTGTTTAAGTTATGCACTGTGGACTAGTTCACTGCTAAGATCAGTGAAAAGGTCAAGAAGTTAGATGACAAAATTTTGGTTAGTGCAAATGCATCTCTAACCGAGCCTAATTATTTTCACAAGCATATAATGAAAGTTAAAGAACTAAGGTAGTTGAGATTGGACTTAAGGAAGCAGGAAGACACTATAAGTGACCAAGTCACCAAGTTGCAAGCCAGGCTACTTCCACACTTGAAAATTATGGAGAGACATATTGAGAAGGCTAAAGCCTTAGTCGCTACCTCAGAGATATCAATTTTGGAAAATATTTTTGATATGCATGCACAAGTCAGTCTAGAGCACATTGCTCTTGACAACTTTAAAGAGGAATAGGAAAACCTCTTGGCTTCATTACAAAAAACCCACAAGCACATTTTTGACAAGTTGTAAGTACATTTTTGTTTTGGCATTACTTTCAAAAAGGAAGAAATCATGTATATGCCACCATGTACTTCACACCACTGGGAGAATGCACAAAGGGGGAGTTTGTAAAGAAAGAAAGTATATGTATATAGTTTGTATCCATATGGAGTTAGTCAAATTTTGAGTTATTCGGTACATATACATAAGGTTTTGATACTAATGCCAAAGGGGGAGATTGTTATTTCTATTTTAGCATTAAGTATTATCATTAGTATCAAATGAGTTCAGTCATTAATTAAGTTATTCAGTTGGTAAAGGTTGGAATAAGGAGTTACACAAGTCTTTCGATTGAACTTACAAAGCCTTCACACCAAGAAGTTACAAGGCAGAACACCAAGCTATCAGAATACAGGTTTAACAGAGCATGTCTACCAAGCATCATTATTACTGAGCACCAAGTCAGTACACACCAAGCATTCTACACATCGAGCATCAATTATTCACCAAACAATGAATGCAATATTTACTGAGTTATTTTGGAAATGACATAGTAATCATAAATGGCACATATCTCTATGCAAATAGTTTACATGAATCTAAAAAATGTTTTACTAAGATTGAGACACATTTGATATGGATGTAATTATTTAATTTTATGATTATTCCTATGTAATAGTTAGATCTAGGTTATTTTTGTACACCATTGATCCTAGGTTTTCTAAGATGATGTAACCCTAATTAGGTTAAAGAATTTTTCTATATATTTGTAAAAGATATAATTTTGAATTATGAATGATAAGGAGATCATGAATCAGTCACCACACATAGGACATCAGAGATCAGACAAGGGTTTAAATGATAGAGAAGTTATTCAGAGACAATATCATTTTATCAAAAATATACAAGGCTACCAAGCATGACATAAGGTTTTATTCTACACATTGAGGTGATATTTGATTGATATTTCATAGATCTTATTCAGACAAGCATAAGTTGTTATTTATAGATATTCTACTATTATCAATTTAACCATTGTAGTAGATTGTAAATCTCTTAACATAGTAGACCTAACCATCTTATATAAATCTCTTAACCAAGTGCACACATACTTTGTGTTGCTAAAATCCTTTATCAAGGTAGATCTAGTCGATCTTATGTTAATCCTAATAGGATAAGATCATCGAAAGTGATCACAATTATAGCCTTAACTAGCATACTTTATTTACTGTAGTAGTGAAGAATTTGTGGGTGTCATCCCCACCACAGTTTTTACCTTCTAACAAGGGTTTTTTCATAACCAAAATACTTGAGTCACGAGTTAACAATTTCATGTATGTTATATTGTTTTGTTTTCTTGAATTTTACATTTACAAGTTATTTTAATGTATGTTAAAAATAATGGACCCAGTCAGTTAGTTAAGCACTACTATTGTAGATTGTTAAGTGATACAATTTTTTGAGGGTATTGATTCACCCCTCCCCTCTCAGTACTATATCTTTCCTATCCCAACAAGGTTTTTCTCTTAGGATTTTTTCATGGTTCAAACTACTTCAATGGGGTTCATTAAAGTTGATTTTTTTGAAAAATGGGTTCTTAGTGGCTTGTAAAGTTCACAGATTTAATATATGTGAACCCCTCACTTAGTGCTTGTCATCCTTTTAAAAATATCAAGTCTATGATATAAATCCCCGAACTCATTTGAAATCGGTGAACTCCTTTGATCTGGGATGAACTAGGTTGAACCATCTTCATTAAGGTTCACTTCAGTTCAATAAGGTTCAAAATTCAAATACTTCTAGCCCAACCAACTGGTCACATCAACTCGTGTTGGCATGATCTTTGTTATTTTTCTATTTCAAAATACACAAATTTATTAGAGGAAAGTATGAACGTGGATGAAATACTTTTTAAAAGGTTCAAGTGAGTTCATTTGGTATGAGGTGGTACATAAGCTTTGTAAAGGGGTACTTTTTACAATGATTTTATAAAGGCATCTTCTATTTAAGAGGAATATTCTCATGACCTTGGGGTCATTATAAACTGATGATTTGATAGGAGCAGATGTAATCATTGGAAGGTAACATTATGTCATGATGTGATGGGTATTTAAATTTCACATCACAAAGATGTCACATCGTAATCAACCAACATGAGTTAAGATATAGTATAATTAATTCCCAATATTTCATCCGCTATTAGTCTTTTGA
Organism: Chamaecyparis obtusa; assembly: GCA_027943335.1. NCBI lineage: Eukaryota > Viridiplantae > Streptophyta > Pinopsida > Cupressales > Cupressaceae > Chamaecyparis > Chamaecyparis obtusa. The sequence goes on along the minus strand of BSBK01000062.1, from coordinate 729,387 downwards.
ATGACAAAGATGAATTAATTAATTACAGTTGGTAATTTGAGGTGAGGAAGTTGGAGGTAAAGTTGGTTTTACATGCACATAGATTGTAAGTACTTTCAACTTGTAAGGTTAGTTTTAGAAACTTTCTCTTGTCAATAATTTACAGTGATTGTGATGTTTTAAGAAATTTATCTCCCAATTGAGTTAAAATAAAATTGTGACCATGAAGTCTTCTTTTCATATTTTTGATAATTTAACTAGCTTAGTTTGTGAAACCCCTATATTAGGAGATAAAACCCTCATGCATTTTGACCTAGAAGATTTTAAAGATAGATTGATGAATTAGGAAGAACCCTTTATGAAAGAAATAATAGAGAGCGACCTTGTTGAAGATGTTGTGTTTCCTTTTGCCATTTTATGTCCAGAACACATCAGAGAATGTGTTAATAGGTATGATGTTAGACACCAATTCTTTTGAAAGGATGATGGGAGAATCATGTTATCAATAAATAGGGAAACCATTGTGTATGTATTCAAAATACCTGGGAGGGAGCCTTGTTCTAAATTTACTCCTTCCCTTTCTATTGCTAAGTTTAATGAGTTTGCAAATAAAAATAAGAGTGTACTAGCTAGAAATTGGTTTCTCAAGCTTCAAAAAGGTAGTTCTAGGTTGCCAAAACCTCTCACTTGGGAGAACATGAAACCTCATGTGAGGTATTTGGTAGTGTTATTGCACAGGGTAAAAGGAGCCTCTCAAGAATACCTCTTTGTAGAGTGGATGCACTTCTTTATGTAGATTATCTTGGAGGGAACCCATTATATAGACTGGGGAGAAGTAATAGCTAAAGCCATGCAAGATCAACTAAACATAGCATGCCTAGGTAAAAAGGATTTCTATATGGCATCGTACCTCACGTATTTTATGGCTTGTATTAGAGAGTGGGTGGGAATTCACCATGAACCATGGTTTGAGGGTGTCAAAATCTATGAATATTACCCTCTCTTGCAAAGGGAAAGAGTAGTAGAAGATTATAGAAGGATGAATGATGTCTTTACTAGTAGGTTATTATTTGAAATAATAGGCATGTTGGGTAAGAGGATGATAGATGAAGAAAAACAACTGGTGAGAATCTATGGAAGCTATTATATTCAATACCCTCATTTTACATATATCTGAGTGGGAGGTGATGAAGGTGAGGTAGTGAAATTACCTAGGTACTCCTTAGACTACTTTATGTTGGCTGAGTTGTGTAGAAATTGATGCAAGTTATTAAGAAATATCTACCAAAAGAAGAGTGGGAGAATCATTTTGCCCTTGAACTGGTCCTTTATTTATGCAGAACCTTCTCTGATGTGTTGATCATATGATATGATATGAAGAGATTTTATTTAAGTATTATAAAGCTAGACAAAGTTTTGACAATAAGGGTTTTTCTAGACAATATTTAAAGATAGGTGATAAGATCTTACACCTACCTCATCTCGAGCATTTCTAGGAACACTATCTTGATGAAATGGAAATAAGGAGAAGACATTGGAGAAAACTCCAATTGCAAAAAATTGTAGCCATGGGGTCGAAAATGGACATTAAAGGAGTTCAAGAAGATGATACAAATGTGATTGATCCAAAGTTCAAAGAGATAAAAAACATCCTCCACCTAAAGTGAACTAGATTGAAATGGAGAAAGATGACATACAATTGAGCACTCTCAACATAATAAAGAGGGCTAAGAATTGGCTTAGAGAGTGGAAGGAAATGAAAGTCCAAGATTATTGAATCAAAGTCTCTGAAGGGACTCCTAAATCCCCTCCTCTAGCTATGAATTCTAATTATGATGCTTGAACTTGTGATGTAGGTAAAAGAAGGTCTATATCTTGTGGTCTATCACCAGAAAATTGTCCAATAGTTCTAAAATTACATGTTCCATAGTACAGGTAACTAGATCAAGAATGAAAGCTAGAAGGAAGAAAGAGACCAGCAGTGATACAACAATGGAGTTAGAGTGAGGAGGAGAAGAAGAATAGGGGAAAGGGGCATGGTGTACACGCCCATCACCAATGGACCTAGGTCAATTAAAGGATAATTTCCTTGACTTAGATAATTCAACTTTGATGGTCACTCAAACTCCTGACAAGCCTAGTACTGCTAAAGTTACAACATACACTACTCCTCAGTGGCTAATGGCTTCTATGAGAAACAAATTCAACATATTTCTAATCCTTATCCCTATGGAGATATTGTAAATAAGTATACTACTAAGACCCTTAAGCTCAAGAAGCTACAAACTACTTCCAGAGTCAACATCAACTCCAAGATGGGTAATTGGGTGACTGAAGTGGCCAAACCAAAAATAGAGGAGGAGGTGTAGAGCCCTACAACCAAGGATTACACTATAGAAAAGGTAGACCTGGGTGTTGCTTATAGATAAGAAGACAAGCACCACTTCAAGGTCTCAACCATGCAAATACTATCTAGATCTTGGAAAGACAACAAGGATAAGAGAGAAATGAAACAAACCATAAGAGAAACAACTGATTACATTGATTATTTTAGTAGTATGAGCCTATGACCCCTTTCCAAATCTCTATAGTCATTTGACCCTACTTCTCCTACTAGCTAGAAACTGCTCAGTCAGATCCAAAGTGAGAAAATTCTGGCTGAGGTCTTTGATGAATGGGTGGATGGAGTGCTTCAAGATGGTAGAAAATTCATTTTATATTCTAAAAGTGTATATGACAACACTGCCACATTGATTGGTAAACTGCAAACACAAGATTAGGTTTGGTAAAGTAAGGATACAAAGTGGACGGTCACTTCCCTACAGATCTATGAGGTTCAAAAGTATGGGGTTACTAAATTCTTATCAGAGAAACCTTTGAAACATGTGGATAAATGCCTATTGTTTACACTAAAGAAAAATATAGACTGGAGGAATTATGTTCTTAAAGATGTCCTTGGTGAGTTTAAAATGGTAGAGAAGGAATTATAGGTCCTCAACTAGTGCCTTGACAATGATGTGTGGTGCATTGATGTGACCTATGTTTGGCATATTGGATATTGCTAATGCATGGGTAGTGATTGAGAAATTTAATATGTTTAATCACTATGTTACTAAATGGGCACTCATACTTTTGTCATTTTTTTTTGTCACTGATGTCAACATATGCTTCTATGAACAAACCATACTGGTAATCACAGTGTACGAATGGTGTATAGATGTTTTAGATGCTACAAAGTCAGATGAGAGATCAGGAGGATGTTATGATCTTATATCTAAGATCGCATCATTAAGTTGTGCATATTAAGAGAGTTACAACTGTTCTGGTAAAGACTGGTCATTGGACTGTGACAGTAAGAATTGACAGAGTTAGTCTCTGAGATTTTGATATATCTTTCAAAGGGATTGGATTCAAGGTATGTGAACTTAAAGGATGATGGAAGAGGTACTGATAGATGCTCATTGGTTAGAGCAAGGTACAGAGTGATTGGTGACATCATTTGTGTTGCGTGCTTTGGCAATGGCTTATTCTAAAGCCGACTCAGGGAATGAAGTGTGTGTTTTTTTTGGAAAGCATAAATCAAGGATGTCGGTCCCTAATTGTTGTAATGTAATAATTGTATAATTGTTATAGATACTGTGTGTATCTTAGCAAGGGTTTATGTAATTTTTTGTAAGTAGGAAAGCCTTATGGGTTGACCTGATCTTGGTAAATTATAATAAGGTATAAATGAAAGGTCTTTTCTTTGGAAAATATATGGATGGAATATATGTGAAATAAGGAGGTTGTGAAGGTTGTGAACTTGTGTTTATTGCATGTAGAGTAGAGGATTACTGGTGGACTTCATTGGAATTGGTCAAGCAAAGTCAATTGTTGGTAAATAGTTCAAAGATTTTGTATTTCTTCATACACACCTATTGCGAACTAGTGAGTTCTGAAGGTGGATTTAACCTTCTTTGGGTAGTGAGCCTTGGGCAGTGAGCCCTTTATTGTTCTTGAATCCTAACAGGGTCTGTCCTCTAACAAGGACTATGTACTGTAATGTTTCAATAAGCTCCTAACAAGGCTATATCCTCTAACAAGGATTACTATACTCTCAGTACATCATTAGTGGGTGATAATTCCCACCGAGGTTTTTACCTTTAACAAGGTTTCCTCGTAACCAAAATATTGTGTTATTGTGTTGGCATTCATTGTGTTCATTGGATTTGATATTGATGAGCTTAAAGTTTAATATTCTTTCATATAATTGATTCACCCCCCCCCTCTCAGTTGTATTGTGGACTATTATTCCTAACAATTGGCATTAGAGCTTGTGGTCCTTAGAGAGAAATCTTAACAGCTTGAGGTGATCTTGGAAATGGAATTCTATAGGAAGGAAAGTCCTAAGTTTGATACTGAAAATTTTGACAGTTGGAAGAATAAGATGTGAACACATCTGCTATGCATGGGCATAGACTACTAGATGGTTGTGAAGAAGAAGGAATCTCTGAAAGATGAGAATGACTTGGAAATAGATGATGAAGATGAAAAGAAGTTATTTTCATGCAATATGGTTGTAAGAGAAGCATTGATCAGTGCACTATCTGAGGGTGAGTTTACTAAAATTAAAGATCTAGATTCGGCACATGATATTTGGAATAGACTAGAGGCACTCTATGAAGGAGACAAGTATACCAAACAAGCAAAATTGCAAAACTAGAAGACCAAGATGGAGAAGCTGCAAATGAATGAAGATAAAAGCATTAGAGCCTATGTTCAAAGGGTTACAGAAGCTATAGTTGGAATCAAAAATTGTGGAGGCACTTATGATGAAGATGAATTTATTGCAAATATTCTCAGATCTCTAACTCCTACTTACAAAGTCAAGGCAATGTCAATTCAAGAAACTATACCCCTGACTCCAAACTTTAGCAAAGAGATGTTGATTGCAAAGTTAACTAGCTTTGAAGCTATGGAATTAGGAGAAGCTATTCCTAAAGTTGAATCTGCATTTAGGGCATCCACACACAAGAAAGTATTTGCACTTCCGAGCAAAAGAAAAGAAGACCTGAAAAAAGAGCTTGGTGAGTATGCTGAGGAATGGGAGAAGATAATGGAAGAAGAAAAGAAGATGGAAGAACTTGTTGCACTGATAGCTAGAAGAGAGAAAAGAGGTAAGGGAAAATTTGAAGGAAAATTACCTTTGAAATGTTTTTCATGTAATAAGATAGGTCATTTTGCTTCTAGATGTCCTACAAGAATTCCTAAGTACAAACCTGATTATGCAAAGATTAGAAGAGACAAAGAATGTTATTATGGTAGTGAAGCAATCTCTGATGATGATGATTTAGACAATGAAGAGATTGGATTTGTTTCTAGTAAAGATGAACCAGTTCATGAGGAAAAAGCCTTAGTATCTCATGTTGACAAGAAAACTAAATGGATAATTGATAGTGGATGTTCTCATCACATGACTGGTGATAAGAAAAAGTTTGTTAAATTAGTAAATTATGATGGAGGTGTTATAAGGTTTGGGGACAATCTCCCAAAATACGTCATAGGAGTAGGATCCATCACTCTGGATGGAAAGACTAATACAAACAATGTACTACTTGTTGAAGGAATGAAACATAACTTGTTGAGTGTTGAACATTTAATGGATAAAAACTTCCAGTTAAGTTTTGTTAATGGTAAATTCTTTATTAGAAGCAAGGAAGGAAAACTAATTGCTACCGGTTCAAGATCTAGAGGTAATGTATTTGAACTAAAGACATTTGGAGCCTCTTGTTTTGTTGCAAAGTTAGATGATAGTTGGTTATGGCATAGAAGATTTTGTCATGTTAACATTGATAACATTGTGAAAGAAAGTATGGCTAATGTAGTAGGAGATCTACTGAAGATTGTAAAACCTTCTAACACTGTATGTAGAGAATGTGTTATGGGAAAGCAAACTAAAAGCGGTCATAAAAGAAAAACATTTACATCAAAAGGAAAGTTGGATTTGGTACATACAAATCTATGTGGACCTATAAGAACAAAGTCATACTATGGTGAAAGGTATTTTATACTCTTTGTTGATGACTTTTCTAGATTTGAGAGAGAAATTAGAAGAATTTGACAAATTCAAGTTGTTTAAAGCAAAAGTAGAGAATGAATAAAGACTGAAAATTAAGTGTTTAAGATCAGACAGAGGTGGATAGTTTACATCAGATTTATTCAATTCATACTGTGAAGAGCAAGGGATAAAAAGACAAACATCTGCTCCTAGGATGCCACAACAGAATGGGATAGCAGAGCAAAGAAACAAACATATACTTGATGCTGCCAAGACAATACTGATTGAAGGAAATGTATCTCATGTACATTGGAGAGAGGCTATTGGAAAAATAGTGTACACATTAAACAGAATTCAAATCAGAGATGGCACAAGGAAATTTGATGCTAGAAGTGATGAAGGTATCTTCCTTGGTTACTCTGTTAAAATCAAGGCATACAAATGTTTCAATATAAGATTAAGGAAGATTGTTGTAAGTAACAATGTAAGAATAGATGAGAAATTTTAGATACAAGAAAGAATGTATGACAACAGTTAGATATCTGAAGTGAAAGAAACCCCTACTATTATCAAAGAAGAACTTGTTGAGGAAGAAAGTGAAAAAGAGGCTTGTGATGATGATACAAGAAAGACCACTAAAACTCCTAAAACTCCAAGGTATGTAAAAAATAACCATCCTAAAAATCAAATTATTGGCAATACTAGTTAGGGAGTGTTAACTAGATCTAAAGCTAGAGAAGAAATTTGTTTGATTTCTCAAGTTGAGCCAAAAACTATAGATGAAGCCTTTAAAGACGAATCTTGGATAAATGCCATGAAAGAAGAATTGGATTAGATATAGAAAAATAATACTTGGGAAATGGTTCCAAGACCAAAAAAAAAATGTTATAGGAACAAAATGGGTCTTTAGAAACAAAATGGATGAAGAAGGAATAGTTGTAAGCCGGAACAAAGAAAGACTAGTGTGTAAGGGATTCTCACAGCAAGAAGGCATAGAATTTGAAGAAACATTTGCTCCTATTGCTATAATAGGGGTAGTAAGATTATTCCTATCTTATGCTACACAAAAAAACCACAAAAACTTGAAAGTGTATCAGATGGATGTTAAATCTGCATTTCTAAATGGAGATCTTGAAGAAGAAGAATACATAGAACAACCAGATGGATTTACTCTATGCGAAGACAAAGACATGGTGTGCAAATTGAAGAAAGCCCTATATGGGTTGTAGCAAGCTCCTAGGGTTGGTATGTAAGGTTGGACAAGTATCTACTTGGAATTGGATTCAAAAAAGGTAATGCTGATAGTAATTTTTATTTAAGAACTACTGAAGATGGAATCCTGATAATAGAAGTATTTGTGGATGATATTATCTTTGGAGGTAATAATGATCTATGTAAAAATTTTGCTAAAGAAATGGAAAGTGAATTTGAGATGTCCATGATAGCTAAAATGAAATTCTTCCTTGGACTACAAATAACTCAGAATGAGAATGATATTTTCATTTCTTAGACCAAGTATCTCAAAGAATTTCTTAAGAAATTCAGTATGGAAGATTGTAAACTAGTAGGAACACCTATGGTGACTGGAAATGAGCTAACAATTGATGATGAATCAAAATGTGTTTTTCAGACTTTGTATAGATCAATGGTTGGAGAGCTACAATATCTGACTCATACCAGACCAGATATTGCTAATGCTATTGGAATTGTGGCTAGATATTAGGCAGAACCTATAGAGACACATCTAGCTATTGTGAAAAGGATACTGAGGTATCTCAGAGGAACCATAGACTATGGTTTATGGTATGAAAAGAATGATAGCTTCAAACTTCATGCCTATATTGATGTTGATTGAGCAGGAAACATTGATGACAGAAAAAGTACCAGTGGTGGTGCATTTTTCCTTGGGAAAAATTTGGTTTCTTGGATAAGTAAGAAACAAGATTGTATAGCACAATCTACTACTGAATCAAAGTATGTTGCTACTGCTATAAACTGCACTTAGATTATTTGGATGAAACAAATGCTGACAGACATTGGAATAAATTTTAAAGAACCTATGGTTATTCATTATCACAACACCAATACAGTAAACATGTCAAAGAATTCGGTGATGCATTCCAAAACTAAACATATTTCTATCAAGTATCACTTCTTGAGAGACAAGATGGAAAAAAAAGAAATCAAATTAGAATATATCAATACAAAAGAGAAGATTGTAGACATCTTCACAAAGCCACTACCAAAAGATACCTTTGAATATCTTAGAGGTATGCTAGGGGTTCAGGCCCCTCCTAGTCAGAACTAAATGATGCAGAGATGCATCAGTCCAGAAGTATTCAGAGCCTTATCATTTCCTAGACTAGATGTAGGGATCTACTCCTCAAGGGGAGTGATCATACAAGAAATTTTATATGTGAAGGTAGTTGAAGGCTCATGGCACCCTTTTCCATTTCTATCAAAGGGGGAGTGCTGCTATGAGAAAATATCTATTGTTTGAGGAGATTGTTCGGTTGAAGGACTTTGGATTGATATAACTTTGGGATAAGATTTTCCCATATGTTGACATCAATGCCAAAGGGGGAGATTGTTGGATACTACTAATGCATGGGTGGTGATTGAGACATTTAATATGTTTAATCACTATGTTATTGAATGGGCACTCATACTGTTGTCATTTGTGTTTTGTCACTGATGTCAACATATGCTTCTATGAAGGAACTTGATTGGTAGTCATAGTGTACGAATGGTGTACAGATGTTTAAGATGCTGCAAAGTTAGATGAGAGCTCAGGAGGATGTTGTGATCTTATATCTAAGATCACATCCTTAAGTTGTGCATATTAAGAGAGTTACAACTGTTCTGGTAAAGACTAGTCACTGGACTATGATAGTAAGAATTGACAGAATTAGTCTTTGAGATTTTGATATATCTTTCAGAGGGATTGGATTCAAGGTATGTGAACTTGAAGGATGATGGAAGAGGTACTGATGGATGCTCATTGGTCAGCACAAGGTATGGAGTGATTGGTGATGTCATCTGTGGCATGTGCTATAGCGATGGCTTATTCTGAAGCTGACTTAAGGAATGAAGTGTGTGTTTTGTTTGGCAAGCATAAATCAAGGATTTCAGTCCCTAATTTTTGTAATGTAATCATTGTATAATTTTTATAGATACTTTGTGTATCTTAGCAAGTGTTTATGTAATTAAATGTAAGTACAAAAGCTTCATGGGCTGACCTGATCTTGGTAAATTGTAATAAGGTATAAATGAAAGGTCTTTTCTTTGGAAAAGATATGGATGGAATATATCTGAAATAAGGAGGTTGTGAAGGTTGTGAACTTGTGTCTACTGCATGTAGAGTAGAGGGTTACTAGTGGACTTCATTGGAATTGATCAATCAAAGACAGTTGCTGGTAAACAGTTCAAAGATTGTGTATTTCTTCATATACACCTATTGCAAACTAGTGAGTTCTAAAGGTGGATTTAACCTTCTTTGGGTAGTGAGCCCTGTATTGTTCTTGAATCCTAATAGGGTCTATCCTCTAACAAGGACTATGTACTATAATGTTTCAATAAGCTCCTAACAAGGATATATCTTCTAACAAGGATTATTATACTCTCAGTACATCATTAGTGAGTGCTAATTCCCATCGGGGTTTTTACCTTTAATAGGGTTTCCCCATAACCAAAATATTATGTTATTGTGTTGGCATTCATTGTGTTCATTGGATCTAATGTTGATCAACTTTAATATTCTATCATACAACTGATTCAACACCCCGCCCCCCACTCTTAGTTGTATTGTGGACTATTATTCCTAACATGGCATAATGGTACAATGGAAGACAATATGGACGTTGTTGTGAAAGCCTTCAAGAATAAGGTCAGGCGAGTGAAGAAGGAGAAAAATCTGATCACTATTGACTTTAATAAAGTGGCTAGAGTGGAAGCCCTGGTGTACCTATGTGTTGATCGGCTACCGAGGCATGCAGATAGGGTTTCCAAACTCAAATGGGAGAAATATGCGTGGAAGTTACAGATCCTTCACACCAAGAACTCCAATATCCCAGTAATCTAGGAATTATTTAGTGTTTACAAGGAGTGGAAAGCATTGCATGGTGCTTCCTTAGACATCATCCAGTTCGCAAAATAGGAGCCCATTCCCGCTTCGTAGTTTTATTTAGTTCTATTTGAAATATCTCTAAACTCTTGGATGTTTATCTTGAAATGGATTCAGTTATAAAACCTACTTAAATTTTACCTTGAGGTCAGCTTTGAACCTCATTAGTTTTAGTTAATCATAGTTTAGATGGTTCTATATATATGGAAAAAAGAGACATGTGAAGGGTTCAAAATTTTTGGCTTTTAGAAAAGATAAACTTTTCGACAGAATATATTTTAGGGGATGTGTGTTTCAAAATATAAGTTTGAAACATATTTCTATCTTTGAATGGAAACATATTTGATCTATTGGATAAGTTTAAATTTCTCTATCTAAATTTGTGGAGTGATCTTATTTCTTTGTGGATGATTAATTCTACCTAGTAGATTGATTTCATTTCAAGCTTATATGGAATGATATACATTGACATGTAGATTATTGATAATTGGTAAATGTTTCTGAGTATGATTATGTGCAAAAAACTATGATTTTATGGTTGTTATGACATGTCCATTTAATTTATGTATTCATTTTATATTGATAAATGAATGCATGTAGCCTTATTTGCTTTCTAGTTAAAAGCATGGATGTGTGATAGTTAGGGATGATTCATTGACTATCCAAAGAGGGAGTTGTACCTTATTTAAAATTTAGAGGGAAACATAATCAATGTTTATGCAATTTTTGCCTAAAGATTTGTTTCTTTATAGGAGATAGTGTTAGTATTTATAAAATTTAATAAGGACAAATCTGTTACCCAACATACATACACACATACATATTTCTATGTGTGTGTATGTATATGTGTATATGTATACCTATGCATATACACACACACACATACATATGTGTGTGTATGTATGTATGTATATATGTATATATATATGTGTGTGTGTGTGTTGTATACATGTGTATATGTATACCTATTCATATACCTACACACATATACAAATATATGTATATGTATACATACATACATACATGCATGAATGCATACATACATACATATGTATGTATGTACATGCATATGTGTGTAGGTATATATACATAGACACACACACTAGTACATTTGAGGCCAAATTTTGATAGTCATTTGTCAGATTTTCAATGACAATTTGTCAAAACTATGACACATCTATCCATCGGCGTTTTTGCATTGCAAATTGTGATAGAAGCGGTAACTGTCGGTATTCCAACATCCTTAACCATCAGAATTGGCCACATAAATAGAAATTTTACTATGTGACTGATCTATCAAAATATTCTTCTTATGACATTTCGTCAGTCAGAAAGGTGATGAATAGTCAATAGATTTATGATAGGAGTACCTATCAGAGATATAGCTGTCCTGTTGAACCCATCTGTCAGAATGGGATCACACCGACGGTTACCTATGGAATGTTTGATGATAAGGAATCAAGGTCTGAAACAAGTAGCCATCAGAGGAATAGCTCTTCTGTTAGAAAAGGATTACTGCATGTTGAAAAACCGACGGATTAGCATAGTAAAAATAACAAAGCTCAAGAGACCATCATAATTGGTCTTTGTCTTTGGTCCATATATTGGAAAAATATTTTACATTTCGTTAGCTCATCAAATGAAGGGATTTGAAATAATTTAATATAATATTTTCATGATAACTTATGTTATTTAAGTTGATGTTGCATGAATTTATCGACTCCACACACTTGTATACTATGAGCACAGCCATAAAGAAGCATGTTCTCCCATGGCCTACATTACTCAAGCCATGGGAGGGGATGCTTCTTTATGGCTGTGTTTGATGTATACAAGTGTGTGAAGTAGATAAATTCGTTCACCGTCAAACTAAAATAATATACATTATACATGAAAATATCATCCATTAAATTCTTTCAAATCATCGCATTTGATGAGCTAATGAAAGGTAAAATGTTTTGTCAGTATATGGACCAAGGAAAAAGACCAACTATGATGGTCTCTTTAGCTCTTCTATCTTTAGTCCTAGCTACTGGGTAAGGGCTAGAAGACTTATACCTGTCGATCATTGAGAATAATCACTGCCTTGCCTTTATGTACACTGCACAGTATCCAATATAAGAGAAAGCATAAAATATGAATGGATAAAAGAAATGAAATATACAATAAAATTATCTTGTTGTTTACCTTCTCATAATTGATCCTAGTCTCACAAAAGTAATTTTATATGATCACTAGCACATTTCATGGATGGATGAGAAATAGTATCCAAAGTTTCTAGATTCTGAGAAGAGGTATGAGTGGAGGCCAAAAAAGGGATATTTGTGAAGGTTTTATAGATGCAGTACTGAATTATCATCTCTACACTGGTACTCAATTTGGAAACCCTCTCTAGAAAATCTCCACATCTAGAAAATCTCCACAAAAATCCCTTCCGGCCTCCACTGCATATACGTCTTCTCAGTATCTAAAAACTCTCCAGCATTGATTCCTGTCATTTTTCACCATCTCTGTGGACTGAGACCTTAAATTATTGAGCTTTTCTTTGTTTTGAGAATAGTTTAACATTCTCTACTTAACAGGGCCAACCACATGAAGGTGGAAGCTCATCTGGCCCCTCCTAGGAGCCTCTTATGACCCTTTATGACATTTTATGACCTCTAAGATGTATATTCTTAGGGGTTGTAAAGGGTCATATGGGGTCCTGGGACACAACAACTAAGAAACATAAATGTAGGCATCATGGTCACAAGTTTTTGAAGACAACATAATTGAGTGGTATACCCAGATGATGCAAAGCAACCACTACTCCTTTGGAACCAGAGGAGTAGTAGTTTCTTTGGGTCATTTGGGTATACAACTCAATTATGTTGTATACCTAGATGATGGAGAGTAACTCATGCACCTTTGATTCCAAGTTAACTACATCTGTTGCTCATGAATACAAGGTCCTCCAACACAAATGTATTCAATTTGGAATTGGAGGTGCAGAAGTTTCTCTCCATCACTTGGGTATACAACTCAATTATGTTGTCTCCAAAAAATTGTGACCATGATGCCTACAATTATGTTTCTCAGCTATTGTGAAATCTACATTTATGTTTCTCAGTTGTCATGTTTATGTGCATGTTTTTATGTGTTTGGGAAGACATATTTCTAGCCTAGGCCTAGATCCTTTGGAAATTAGCTTCATAATAATGTAGATGACAGATGAGAAATTAGCTTTCCAAGAAAAATCCTATAAATGAACTATGCATACCCCAACTTTTGTGCCCTCTGTGTGTACCCAAATGATATATTTGAAACAAGGGTAAGGCTTAAAAAAGTTAATTTTGCATCACTAGACAGATCTATATATTTTATCCACAATGACCAAACTTCAAAGGATCCAAGCCTAGGCTAGAAAGATGTCTTCCCATTTTGTTTAAGCCATATTCCTTGTTCTTGTCAAACTTCCTTGGTACGGTAGGCATGCTCTTTGTAGTACTCTTCTTCAACTTGTGTTCGATGATAAGCATCTTCTTCTTCTTCCTAATTGTAGCCAGAGCTTCCTTTTCATCAGGATTCAACTCCACTTCCCCCATCTCATCATCCTCATCACCCTCAGCTGCCATTCTAAGCCCTTCTTCCCTCTCCAGTTCTTCAAGCCTCTGCAAGATATCTAGATCAATAAAGTCTACAACATTGTGTCCATCCATGATCTAAAGAATATCATCTTCTTTCCACTCTTCATTTTCCAAAATATACCACAATCTTAAGACTCGTGACTCTTCAAATTCTCTTGTTTCCTTTAGACCTTGAAACATCTGTATTATGAGATTTCCTCCAACAAATGGACTTGTGATGATTTTCAAAATAGTACATGTGTTGGAAGGAAAGCTCATAGTACTGCTTAGGCCAATCTGAATGTTCAACACCTGTGCATATAAGATTTGATCATAGAAGGTATATGCACAGGTGAAAAACATGCATATTTGACCAAGCAATACTGGGAGCTAGACCCAACAACAAATAGATTTGTGGTGATTTTCACAATAATACATGTGTTGCTGGGTAAGCTCCTAGTAGCGCTCAAGAAAATATGCATGTTCATCAACTGTGCATATGAAGTGACTCTAATGGCAGATACAATCACAAAATTATGCATACTCCTTATTTTGTTCTAGGTTGATATTGTCAGACATGGTCTTTTTTGAATGGAATGACTCGTTACTTGTAAATTGACTAGAATTTTGGTGGAAGAAGGATGATTTGTTTGCAACTTACAGATACACAGACACTGAACAACCATTTTTTTAACTCTAATTTTCTCAACACAAAGGGACATTTATCATAGCCATAAAAACATGATTATTTTAAAATGGAATACACCAAGGAGTACCATAAGAAATATTGACCATTTACAATCATGAATAGTTAACGTAAATCAAATAGATCATTTTTTTATCAGCATGTGTAGTCTCTGTGTATATGAAAAATGAATAAAATATATATCAAGTTGAAATAAAGCAGTGAACAAAAATTCAAATTCAAGCCTAATTTATCAAGAGCAACAAACATTAGGATGAAAGAAAAATCATTAAGACTATAGAAAAATCATTAAGACTAGAAAATCAAGTTCTAGAAAAATCATTACGGCTATAGAAAAATCATTTAGACTAGAAAATCTGATGAAGGGTGCTCCCCTTAATGCCACAAACACATAACTGAAATAGAGAAACAACAACAATAATATGCAAGAACAGAAAATTGGCTTCTTATTATCTCCACAAATGTGGAATTACAAACTTTCAGAATTACAATATGCAAAGCCACATGGGCATTCCCTTACAATATTCTTTAGGACAAAGCCTCGAATCAATACCCAGATCTACTACCCAGAACTATTCTGAACTGCCTAAGACAATAATACAGCCTTCCTTATATAGGCAATTTTCCACCGTCTGGGAAGGTTCCAGAATTTTAGCCAATAAGGCCGACCAACTTAGAATTATTTTATTTTACATTTTATTACATCATAGTCGGCTCAAGATAACCTTTGAAACCCGAACAAAAATTTTGAAGAAAATTATTTTTCGCCATTTCAGGTGGCCCAACTTTCGAAGACCATAAGTCATCACCAGTTGACCCGCTCGGCTACTATAACCCCATTTTGGAAATGCCACGAAGCGCTCTACAGGCTTGACCCGCGCAAGCGCCCGACACCCAAATTTTTGACCTCATCCGGGGCCTCTAAAGCCTTCAAAACTGAGTTCAAAGTTTCTGTACCCTGCTGCCAATACCGAAAATCTTCAATATCTTCCAACATACACTTGATCTGGAAATGAAACTTTACTGGCAGACTTATATGACCAAAATGAACCTCCAAGAAAGAAATAAGATCATTCTGAGCACATACGAAAATTACCAAAAATAGTAACTTTCCATAAATAGCAGCTCTGCACATGATAGCCCTTATTGAATTCAAAAATAGAAATATTTTTGGGTGATGCAAGATTGCTCTTACACCCAGGATGCTCCTGCATCAAAATCAAGCTCTACAAATGGACAATTCTGGTGCTTTTCCATTACAACAATTGAGCATTGATCATTTCTTACTTCTTGGCGTATTTCATTTAAGTTTTTCAGCTGTCATGTTTATGTGCATGTTCTTTACGTGTTTGGCTTCTCTCCCTCACAAGGGATACGCCAATAGGTAATTGATTTGAAAGCATAATGATTTGATAGTTCTTTTTTAGGATAGGCATAATCATCCCGCCAACCTTAATTAGCAACATTTGTGATATATGTCAAGTACTTATAATCAGTATGCCCAACAAACAAAGACTCAATAGTAAAAGAATAAGGTTGCACATCCAAATCTATCCAAGTGCAAAAACCTTCAAAGATTTGCAGTGGTAAAGAGAATCCCCATATTTTATTAGCCTAACATAGTCTTTGGCCACTTTGGCAATGAGAACCTCAAAATAGAGAAAAGAAACTTAGTAAAACCATTCTATGCCATTGTTTGTGAGGGTACAGTCATGATAAGTGCCTCTCAAACCTCTCCAAACATGTAAGATTGTCTTTAAATAGTTTATTGATCTCTTCTAAACATTAACCAAATCAAACCTACATTTGAATCCACACACAATAACCCAAAATGAAGGGTTTTGTATCCTTTAATGAATCTCAGTCAGTGGTAATGCATGGACAGTCAAACCATTAGTCTCCAAAGTATTCAATAAGTGAATATGAATATTTTAAAACTACTCCCAACAATTGTTAAACATACTTTATTGTTTAAGAATTGTTTGGACTGGTCCTTTGGCATGTATTAAACAGAATATGAATTTTCAACATATTATTATCATACTATTTCTTTGTTGTAAACATGCCATTGATTCAGTTTTAATCTACTGGTGTCATGCCCTAGTGCATGCTTTATCTCCATTATTTGATGTTATTCATTGTTTTGAAATGTTGAATGTGGTTATCAAATGGAAAAAATAGAAAAAAAAATTTAACACAAAAAGAAATTTACAAAACTGAACCAATGGAATGTTTACAACAAAGAAATAGAATGATAATAATATGCTAAACCAATGGCATGATTACAACAAAGAAATAGAATGATAATAATATGCTGATTTAATTCTATTATGTTTAATACACGCCAAAGGACTAGTTGTATGAAATTGTCAATCACATAGCATTTCACTGTTGTATGAGTGGATTGTGCAGGAACAGTTAACATTAAAAAAGGAGAAAACTCCTCAAAACATCTTGGAAACCATTGAATTCAATAATAAATTAAACCTAACACCAACACTATTCCTTCCATTTACTTCTACCAAGAATAAAATATTTAATCCATTCAACATTACATATAATCATTAGATAGTTATATTTGCTGATTGTGTAGAGGAACAGTTATGACCAAAATGATCAAAAGTATTTTCACCCTTGCACAAGCTATTCCAAACTTCAAGTAAAGTGAGAAATATGCTATATCAAATCATTCATATTCATAGTAACCATTCAAAGGATAAGGATTTGACAGTATTTTTTCAGGATAGGCGTAATCATCCCGCCAACCTTAATTAGCAACATTTGTGATATATGTCAAGTACTTATAATCAGTATGCCCAAAAAATAGAGACTTAGTAGTAAAAGTATGTCCTTTGGTTTACTAGTTTACTTATAATCAATATTTCCTTTGGTTTACTAGTTTAATCTGGTTTAAGAATGGTTTGTTTCATGTTTGACTATACCATTGAATGAAGCTTGGCTATATTAAGTACAATATTAAGACTCGTGACTCTTCAAATTCTCTTGTTTCCTTCAATCCTCCAAACATGTGTACTATGAGTAGCCCTCCAACAAATGGACTTGTGATGATTTTCACAATATTACATGTGTTGGAGGACTACTCAAAGTACTACTTAGGAAAATCTGAATGATCATCACCTCTGCATATAAGAGTTGATCATAGAAGGTATATGCATAGGTGAAAAACATGCATATTTGACCAAGCAATACTAGGAGCTAGACCCAACAACAAATATATTTGTGGTGATTTTCACAATAGTACATGTGTTGCTAGGTAAGCTCCCAATAGCACTCAGGAAAATATGCATGTTCATCACCTGTGCATATAAAGTGGCTCTAATGGAAGATACAATCACTAAATTCTGCATACTCCTTATTTTGTTTTGGGTTGATATTGTTAGACATGGTCTTTCTTGAATGGAATTACTTGTTACTTGTACATTGACTAGAATGTTGGTGGAAGAAGGATGATTTGTTTGCAACCATTTTTTCAACTCTAATTTTCTCAACACAAAGGGACATTTATCATAGCCATAGAAACATGATTATTTTAAAATGGAATACACCAAGGAGTACCATCAAAAATATTGACTATTTACAATCATGAATAGTTAACCTTAATCAAATAGCTCATTTTTTTATCAACATGTGTAGTCTTTGTGTATATGAAAAATGAATGAAATATCAAGCTGAAATAAAACACTGAACAAAAATTCAAATTCAAGGCCTAATTTATCAATAGAAACAAACATTAGGATGAAAGAAAAATCATTAAGACTATAGAAAAATCATCAGGACTATAGAAAAATCATTAAGACTAGAAAATCAAGTTCTAGAAAAATCATTACGACTATAGAAAAATCATTTAGACTAGAAAATCAAGTTCTAGAAATGGACGGTTCTGATGCTTTACCATTACAACAATTGAGCATTCATCATTTGGTACTTCTTGGTGTATTCCATTTAAGTTTTTCAGCTGTTGTGTTTATGTGCATGTTCTTTATGTGTTTGGCTTCTCTCCCTCGCAAGGGATATGTCGATAGGTAATTGATTTGAAAGCATAATGATTTGACAATCTTTTTTCAGGATAGGCGTAATCATCCCACCAACCTTAATTAGCAACATTTGTGATATATGTCAAGTACTTATAATCAGTATTCCCAAAAATTAGAGACTTAGTAGTAAAAGAATAAGGTTGCACATCCACATCCACCCTAGTAAGTATTAGAGCCTTTCAAATTTGTAAAGAATACAAACTTTGTAAATCAAATTGATATTTCATTAAAACCTATGTTCTTGATCAAGTTCTTAAAGATTAAAGGATGAAACCATCAAGTTCTTCACCTATGTTCTTCATGGTTTGGGAAGTTGTGATGGAGTTATATGTAACCTTTGGAAGTCATTGTACGATAGACTTAAGCCTAGAGTGTATGACAGGAATAGAGATTCAATAAAAATAGAAGTTTAAATCTAGAAGTCCATTGTGTTATGCATTGTTGAAAGGCTTCTTTACTTATTCTTTTGGTTTCTAAATTCAAGGATGGAATAGTATGCAATCTCCAGGCATTCATTTCATTGTTGAATGTATTGTGAGCACTTTAAAATTTTGTTCCTTACATTTTGACTGGTAAAATCAGTGACTGTTCCAAGTAATGTTTTTGATCCTTTGAAGTTTCTCATGATCCTGATGTAAGTTGATTGGATTAAGCAATTTGGGGATCCAATAGGACTTTAGGGGAGTTCAATAATTTTTTTGGAAGACTTAGAGGAACTATTAGCATGACTGTTCCTTCGTCTACAACGAGTTAGACTAAATTTGCTAAGTTTTTCCTTTATTTTGAAGAGTATTTTGTAATCTATTTTGTAAAAAAATTTAACACAAATTTTTTTTTACAAAACTGAACCAATGACATGTTTACAAAAAAGAAATAGAATGATAATAATATGCTGAAAATTCTATTTTGTTTAATACATGCCAAAGGACCAGTTGTATGAAATTCTCAATCACACAACATTTCAGTGTTGTATGAGTGGATTGTGCAGGAATAGTTAACATTAAACAAGGAGCAAACTCCTCAACACATCTTGGAAACCATTGAATTCAATAATAAAAGAAAATTAACACCAAAAATATTTCTTCCATTCACTTCTACCAAGAATAAGGCATTTAATCCATTCAACATTACATATAATCATTAGATAGTTACATTTCCTGACTGTGTAGAGGAATAGTCACGACCAAAATGATCAAAAGTACTTTCACCCTTGCACAAGTTATTCCAAACTTCAAGTAAAATGAGAAATATGCTATATCAAATCATTCATATTTATAGTAACCATTCAAAGGATCATTTTATCAATGAACCCTCAGACTGTACCCCTGAAGTAGAGAAAGGAAACTTAGTAAAACCAGTCTATGCCACTATTTGTGAGGGTACAGTCATGATAAGTGCCTCTCAAACCTCTCCAAACATGTAAGAATGTCTTTAAATACTTTATTGATCTCTTCTAAACATTAACACATGGATAGTCAAACCAATAGTCTCCAAAGCATTCAATAAGTGAATATGAATGTTTGAAAACTTTCCTCTCAACTTCCCCAACCACTCCTAATCGGTTAGAGGGATTAGTTGAGTGTTTAGAAACTAAAAATTCTTAAACATACTTTATCTAATATGATGAATTGTAATATCAACAAACGTGAATCCAAACATTTCAAAACAGTGAATCGATATCCTTGAGGACAAGCACCAATAACATCAAATAATGGAGATAAAGCATGGGCTAGGGCACGACACCGATAGAATGTAGTCATTTTAGTGAGCATTCATGATCAAATAAAATGCAATGCATTTGAAATTTGCAGTTGAATATGATGCCAGAGGCTTGAAAGATGTTTCCCGTCAAAGATACCAATCAAAGATGAAGAAATCAAATACCTTCTCTCGCGCTCAGCTTGCACGAAGGAAGATTTGATAGCCAAATCTTCCTTGTAGCACATGAAGAACATGCCATTGGTTCAATTTAGCATGTTATTATCATATCAGATAAAGTATGTTTAAGAATTGTTGGTAAGGATAGGAATAGTGGAGATTCTAGAAATATCCCTCTAACCAATTAGGAGTGGTTGGGGAAGTTGAGAGGAAAGTTTTCAAACATTAATATTCACTTATTGAATGCTTTGGAGACTACTGGTTTGACTATCCATGCGTTATCAGTGATTGAGATTCATTAAAGGATTTCCATGCGTTATCATTGTATTGTGTATTTCCAATATATTTGGATGCAAGGCAGACTAGGAGAATGAAGGATCACTCATTGATTGCATGATAACCCAGTTTTGAAGGGTCACTGGTTGAGGGGATAGTCAAGGTTTAGATGTTGATAATATTCATTGAGGGAAGCGGGATTGTAAAAGACTTTTTATCATTGTATTGTGTATTTCCAATATCTTTGGGTGTAGGGCAGAACAGGACAATGAATGATCACTCATTGATTGCATGATAACGTGGTTTTGAAGGGTCACTAGTTGAGGCTAGGGATAGTCAAGGTTTGGATGTTGATAGTGATCCTTGAGGGAAGGGGGATTTTGAAAGACTTGTTATCATTGTATTGTGTATTTCCAATATGTTTGGATGTAGGGAAGACGAGGATAATGAAGGATCACTCACTGATTGATCAAGCTAAAAGATGGAAGGATGAGAAGCCCAAGATTACATCATGGTATAGTATGATGGAGAAGATGAAGGAAATTTTTTTTCCCAATGACTATAGGGTGTAGTTGTACAAGAAGATGCAAGGTCTTAAACAAAAAGACATGGATATGAAGAAGTACATTGAGGAATTCTATAAGCTGGCTATCAGAGTACAACATGAGGAATATGTTGAGGAGAAACTTGCAAGATACATTGGGGGACTGAGGTTTAATATACAAGATGAACTTAGTCTTTCTACCCCTAGATCTATGGAATAATGTTACAAAATAGCCAAGAAGGCTGAGGAAAATATAAGAAGAATACAAGAGAGACAAGAGAATAGTGGAGGAAGTTCAAACCAAGGTAGAGGTGGCAGATTTAATGAAGCACAAGGTCAGAAAAATGTTGACAAAGGTAACGAACAAATTTTGGATGCAAGGCAAGGACAAAGAGGATGAGGTAGATTTGGTTCAGGAGAAGGTAGTGGTATCTTCACAGGTAAGTGGTTTACTTGTGGAGAAGTGGGACATCAATCATACAATTGTCTTGAGATAATAGATTCTAGTTCTTTTGATAATTTTGTATCTTATGAAATGGTAAACAAATTGAATTTGATAATTTTTCCACTTGATAGACCATATAAGGAATCTTGGGTGAATAATTAACAAAACATTGTAATAAGGGAACATGCTTCTGTTTATTTTTCCATTGGAAGGTATGTTGATAGATTTTTGTGTGATATAGTCCCTATGACATGTTGTCATATAATTTTGGGGAGGCCATGGCAAGCATCTAGAAGGACAATTCATTATGGTTTTGAAAATGTGTATATTGTGCATAAGAATGGTGAAACTTTCACTTTTACACAACTTCCTAGTAATGTTGATGAAATGAACAACATTATTTCTTTTGGTAAAAATGATTATGTGGATTTGTAGAAGAAAAAAGTGCAGGAGTCTATGGCATCAGGCCTAAGATAAAAGACATCTTTATTGGTCATGAAATTTGGAGTTTATGAGAGTCATACATGATAACCCGGTTTTGAAGGGTCACTGGTTGAGGGGACAGTCAAGGTTTGGATGTTGATAGTGTTCGTTGAGGGAAGGGGGATTGTACAAGACTTTTTATCATTGTATTGTGTATTTCCAATATGTTTGGATGCAGGGAAGAATAGGAGAATGAAGGATCACTCACTGATTGCATGATAACTCAGTTTTGAAGGGTCACTGGTTGAGGGGACAGTCAAGGTTCGGATGTTGATAGTGTTCCTTGAGGGAAGGGGGATTGTGAAATACTTTTTATCATTGTATTGTGTATGTCCAATATGTTTGGATGTAGGGCAGACTAGGATAATGAAGGATCACTCACTAATTGCATCATAACCCAGTTTTGAAGGGTCACTGGTTGAGGGGACAGTCAAGGTCTAGATGTTGATAGTGTTCTTTGAGGGAAGGGGGATTGTGAAAGGCTTGTTATCATTGTATTGTGTATTTCCAATATGTTTGGATGTAGGGCAGACTAGGAGAATGAAGGATCACTCACTGATTGCATGATAACCTAGTTTTGAAGGGTCACTGGTTGAGGGGACAGTCAAGGTCTAGATGACTGGGCCATTCGAGGACCCTATTTATTTGTATTAATTGCTATTCAAATTGGATGCATGGATTTCTTATAAATTATCGACTGTTATGTATCCTACAACTGCATTCATAAATCTGCATATAATAACCTAGGGTTGTAAGCAACTTAGGGATCAAAATAGAGAAACTAACTCAAAATCATTCTTTGTCCTATTTCCTTTTAACAAAGTCTCAACTATCAATGATATAACAATACATTTGATTCCCTAAGCTGTCAATACAAATAACGCCTAGCTAGAAGCTCACAGGCTGTCCATTTGATAACCACAATCAACATTTCAAAAAAATGGTTATCCTTGAGCACAAGAACCAATAACATCAAAAAATGGAGTTAAAGCACTCAATCAAAATTGTTCTTTGTCCTATTTCCTTTTAAGAAAGTCTCAACTATCAATGATATAACAATACATTTGATGTCCTAAGCTATCAATACAAATGGTACCTAGCTAGAAGCTCACGGGCTGTCCATTTAATAACCATAGTCAACATTTCAAAAAAATGGATATCCTTGAGCACAAGCACCAATAACATCAAATAATGGAGTTAAAGCATGGGCTAGGGCACGACACTAGTAACATCAAATAATAGAGATAAAGCACCAGCTAGGGCACGACACTAGTAGAATGCAATCATTTCAGAGAGCATTCATGATCAAATAAAATGCAATGCATATGAAATTTGCGGTCAAATATCATGCCAAAGGCTCTTAAGATGAAGAAATCACACACCTTCTCTCATGTTCACCCAACTCATTTTCTCCGGTTCCTTTCCTATGCCAATTGAAATAAAAATAATTTGGCGCTTCACTTGTTTTTTTTTATGTATATCGGAAACTATGAGAATTTCGATGGTCATTTTAAAACCCATCAGAATACCGACATCATCAGGGCCTATTTTTTTTTTTAAAATAACAAATTCATTAAAAAAAATTTACCCGTTGGAAGTGTCTGTCGAAATTTGGCCCCAAATGTAGTAGTGACACTCATGTGTGTGTGTGTGTGTGTACATACTTACACATATATATGAATGTACGAATGTATGTATGTATATGTGTGTAGGTATACACACACACACACACCTGAGGTGATGTAGTCCTAAAAAGATCTTCCAAGGTGACCTTGTTCTGATAATCAAGGCCTAAATTCAAATGTTTCAACATTTAGTTTGTATGAATGGTAAAACTTCTCCCATGTTGGATTTCTTTAAAATTTCAAACCTGAAATGCTAGGGAGAGGTATAAAATCAATCTTACCCCCATCATTTGAAAACACATCGATTCAATTGAGAAATCATATCTAAATCATATGCATACATACATACATATATATTTGCATGTGTATTTATATGTATATGTACATACATACATATATGAAAGTATATATGTATATATATGTATATCTATATATATGTACATATATATATTTACATACATATATGTACGTGCATACATACATACATACATACAAACACACACATACATGTGTGTGTGTGTGTGTGTGCGCTTGTCCAGGAGGTTTCTCCATCAAGCTCATTAGGATGATACTCCCTCAAAATGACACGTTAGTATCGAGTATATAGAATATATTTAGTATTATTCTTCTATTTTGCAAGTTATTTCTTAACATTTGACCTTTTAAGTACATTCTTTAGATTTCACACACCATATTTTATAAAAAATTGGATAATTTGAAACACACTGCACTTTTTAACCTACATTTCAAAGTGTACCCAAACCCCATTTTTTTTTTGTAACTATATATATCTAGGTGTGCATTTCAAATAGGAATAATATCATTATTGTTGTCTACCAGGATCACACTACAAGGAAATTGGGGTAATTATTTATGACATATTTCATCTAAAGAAGTTATTGATATAGTATAAAGGAAATTTAAGAATACTAGTACAATTTTGAGGGAAGAAGCTCAAACTAATTACCATTCTCATAGGAATACAAACCACTTGATATAGGAAGAATTGATGATCACACTTTCTTATTCATATGTAGCCTATAATTATATCCACTTCAAAAGGAAAATAAAAAGCCCCCATCTTTCCATAGAAAACATTCGTGGGTCCATTATTTTCATATTTAAAGATGACCCTATGAATATTTTTGACGAGTCATTAACAAGACATTACTTTTACATCTTTAGGAAATAGGATTTCTTGATTAACGTAATTCTCACACCTTAAACAATATGAAAATGAGTGATATGGTGTTTATATATAGGAGTATTTTATTAAGAGAAAGCTTCAAACTTGCTAACAAATTATAATTCAATGATGACACCCTTAAAGTAAGGCCCACGGATAAGTACGGTAAATATTAAAGGGACATTGTATGATATAGTACTATTAAAACCTTTTTAAAATGTGACAAGGAATATTATAGATGGGTATCTAAAACCTAATCAAATCCAAATGAAAGATATATATTAAAAAATGATTAAAATGTTAAAAGGAAAAAATTCTTAAGGATGTAATATAAGTTAGGCTCACCAACAAATGTATAATAAAGTAACACATCTTAGATACAAACAAATAAGAGAATAATAACAATTTAACATCATCAAGAAATTAACTCTAGTTTAACCCTAGTTTAAGGAATTATAATTCATAAATATACTAAATTAAATGTTCAGATAGTAAAGAAAATCAATAAAAATATTTGATTTAAAATTTGATAGAGATATTATTGTGCCAAGTATTAGGAATCAACTCATTAATTTATTAGATCCAGATTATAATACTAAATGAATACTTTTGAATCTCCAAAATCTATTTTTGATTCTATGATTCACTTCTATGGATGTACACCTAGTGTATGAATATGAACCATAGGTATTTTAATTATACTATTTAGTCAAGTTCTATGATCTTATCATCATGATTTTTATGACCTACAAGAGCTTATTGTTGGTATTCAACAACACCTTTCAAGAGTTTACTATGTAAGGATATTCTTCCTTGGTCAAGCCCTTGTGTTTCACTTTAAATATTTTGGAACAAGGATAGAAGATAATAAGAAACCATGAACACTTCATTTCTAAGGTGATGCAAGGAGATGGTGTAATGATGGTGAACTAACTATACCATGGATATATCTTGTGTGATCATGTTGAGATGCTCTCCTTAATGATCCTTTGATTGTTTAGACAATGAAAATAGACTAAGGTGTGTTCTCAAATATAATAACCTATTACACAAGTCAATAATTTTGTGCTTTGGTTGGCTCATAATGGCTAGTTGGAGGAAGCCAATGAGGACCAAAATATAAATTTGAGTTTTGAAAGTTCAAAGCTTACTTTTGTACCCCGGAAATTAATTTTATGACCGTGAAAATGAACTAGGATAATCAATGAGTCAAGATTTGTGCCTAGAATACATGTGTAGATTAAATCGAGTAAGGATCACATTGCTTTCCAATTTTTAAACTATAATATACTTCTTCTACACTAAACATTGCATTAAGAATACCCAGTGAAAATGATTCTAAATAAAAATAAAAAATAAATAACTTTCAACTTTTACCATTACATTTATTTATAATTTAAAAAGGTAGCAATATTATTTTTACAATAACAAATACATAAAATTTATATATAATTTAGTTTTTCTTCTTCTCAAAATATTCTAACATTTCTTATTACTTCTACGTTTTATAGTGTAATAGACATAAAAATATGCTAAGAGGCTGAAAAGTCTAATAGGAATAAATAATATCAATTCAACCAAAGCTCTTCCAAATGAGTCTACGGGCATAGGTCCACGAGAGAATGTCGATAATGCCAGACCAATGAATTGGCTAGTGACAAGAAAGGTTCCATTCTTTATTCCTTCTAATGTATATTTTGCAACATGTTCAGGCTTCTCTGCTTGACTTCGATTATAGAAAGTTGTGGCCTTAATAATTTGCAAGATATCTTTGTCATCTTCCATGCCACCTATATAAATTGAGAACATAAAAATAAAACAAGATCAAGATAACTTAAAGAATATTCAAGTGGGAACATTTTAGATGTTAGTCTATTATGTTATTTAGATAAGGATTTAAATTAAGAAGATCTTATCTTACAATCTAAAACACATGTTTTGATGA
>BSBK01000062.1:610000-697500 GCA_027943335.1 Chamaecyparis obtusa | reverse complement strand
ATTGTTAGTAAATATGGCTAAGAAATCATCTAAATCTTCTATAATTGTCAGTTCTAAATTTACAGATGGTTGTAAGATAAGTGACATTTTCCCCAAAGTTTTAAGGACTTTGAATGAAATGTCTCTACCTAATATCATGTCACAGATCTTTTAGAATATATACATGATGGTTTTGTTGAGATGACATTATGAGCATTTAAGCGGTTGATAAAAACTAATGTCACTCATTTAAGTCTTATGTTGAAACTACACACCCACGTGACATTGATACTCAACCTATAATTAATAATTTGTGACATTAATATTTGACCTAAACATATTATATCTATCAATTCTTGAGAAGGATAACATCTTAACAACTATATTAGTATATATCTGTTGTAGTCATATTCCCACAAACCAATATTCTAACCTTTATTGTATTTCAACAAATACTATATTTTACTTATAGTCAAATATTTGTGCTTTTGGGAGTATAGATAACATGTGTGTATTTATATTGTGAGGATATTTAACTTGAGTTCATACCTTTTGTACAATATTATCTTGTTGTCTAAGTTTTTTAGGTCTTAGGTTTGTTAAGCCCTAGCATGTTATTTTTTCTTTTTCTTATCAATCATATTAAGATTATCCACCTTCTTAGCATTGATTTGTTGTCTTTTTATTTATGTTTTTCTTCTCAATGTATTTGTGATTGGAAGGATCAACCTATAATATTGAGAGTTAAAAAAAAATTGAACACAATTTTCACCCCAATGAAGAAAGAAAAATTACATAATGAACTTATCTAGAATTTGAAAAAAACATTTGAAATAATGTAGAGAGGTTTAATTAATAGTTTATTAAATTTTAGGCCTTTAGATTGCTTGTTATAGACGTGTTATTTGAGTTACAAGGATTGTTAATGAAAAAAAGGAATCTCAACCTTGTGGCTTCAATTTCATTTTATATTCTCTTGTCAAAATTAATGATGTTCTTTTTGAAGATACATTACTCCTTCCTAATATTCCAATTAATTTTTATTTTTGCATTCAAAACTTGGATTTAATTCATTCATTTTTATCTAACAACGTATGGAGCTCAATTTTAAGATGGATCCAATGGCTCTACTAATGTTTCTTCCCACTTGTTCATTTTTTAACAACCCAATTTTTGTTGCCACTTCTACAATGACACTAGCATCGACATTTCCTAAGGTAGCTGTGGGTGTTGATGAAGGCTTACAAGAGAACCAAGAGATACTAATAGTTTTCATCTCTGGCTCTTTCCTAGACCCCCCTTTCCTTGGGTTGGGATCTTTGTTGGGTGCTACTTTGTCTATAGATGATTTAGGGGTTCTTGTTGATCAATGTTATTGGAACTATTAGTGGAAGGGTTTCTACTGGTGCGGTGCTCACTAGAAAATATTCTTAGGGACTTGGTTCTAGGTCTACTAAGGTTGTGAATGAGGGTGTGCCCCATAGAATACCCCTCTCTATTGTTGGTAGATGGATCTTTGCTCCTATTTCCAATTATAATGCAACTATTCCTTCAAATGAGAAATATCAACCTCTTACATATGTCAAGACACCCCCTATGGTGGTGTGTGACTTGAATGTTGTGGATAATGTACATTTATACCAATGTTATGGGTTGGTTTGTAGATTTACTTGTTTCTAGGATTTTCTTCCAGATCTTCATCATTGGGTGACAGATTCTTGGATATCCTTGGTTTCTACTAACATTGAGTTTTTCCCTTTTGCAAAGGGGTTCTTCTTTGTTCTATTTTTCTTGGTTGAATATTGAGATTCGATCTTGTGAAAACTATGGGTTTGGGGGACTCACTCTTTCTTATCTAAACTCTATAAAATTTCTATTAACTCTCTTACTGAGCTTCTTAGTTTGTGTTTAGTGTGGGGTCATCTCCCTTATCTTCCCTTCCATTTTTGGGATAATTCTTTCTTTTGGGCCATCGAAAACTCTATTGGTCACTTCTTAAAGATGGATGAGGCCATGACCGCTATCACCTCTCTACCTTTGCTTTCATTTTGGTTGAAATTTACATCTCCACAACCCTTTTGGGGGATGTGGTTCTCGTGGTTGAGGATAGGTCATGGACTCAATAATTTGACTATGAGGGTATCCTCTTTTAATATCAACAATGCTTCTCTAAAGGAAATTTGGCTGAAAACTGTTCTCTCTCTCATGTCATAAATATGCCACCACTTTGTAGAAGGATGCTAATGATAATCATTTGACCATCTTGGCCTCTAATTCTTCCTTTGACAAGTCTTGGTAGGTTGATGATGAATACCCTCAATGTGATTCTCTGATTATTGATTTGGTCTCCACCAACTTGGTGTACCGGCCAACTCCACCTCTTGATGCTAGCATGATCCCATTTGGTCATGTGGACCCTCCTCCAATTGATACTCCTGATCTACTCCACTCCTTGTGATTATAGTCTCATAAAGAGGGTTCCACCACCTCCTCCCTCTTGTAGTGGGGAACCTAGTGATAGTATCACTTGGAGGGTTGTCCATTGGGGAAGAAACAATGCTCTTTAGTCACTCCCTCTCCTTCCCACAGTGTGAGTGAGTTGTCTACTCTCTTTTGATGTGGGTTACTAATTGTGTTTCTAGTGTGTTGTTAATGATTTTTTCTTGATCTCGTTGTAAATGGTCATTTTGGTCTATGGATTTTATGTGCTTGGGCTATATTTTTGTAAGGGATATCATCAATGTTTTATTTTTATTTAATTTAAAAAATATATGGAGCTCAAGATAAATATGAAATTTTTTATTACAACTCAACAATCAATTATTATACATCAAAGCTTTAATAGAAATATACAAGCATTGGTTCTAAAAATAATATTCCTTTTTTAAGTTATCCATATAATAAGTAATTAGTAATAAGTCCATTTACATAGATTATTCGTTTAAAGAATGAAATCAACTTATTAAGTTAAAAGCTCTACAAACTTATGAGCGAAAAAAAATACAGGAATATGAAAGAAATTATGGGATTTCTCAACAATAAAGAGAATGAGATTTAGGATAGAAATTTAATTCCTTAAGTTCTGGATGAGGACATACTGTTACATTTGATTTTAAAAAAATAAATTATATGAGAGTGACACTTTATGTCTAGATTAGGTAGCTAGATCTGAACTCTTATAGATATAATTTTTCTACAAAAGAAATAGAGCTTGATTGATGACATAAAAAAAATTTGATATAATTGAATAAAAAAGGTGAAGTGTTATTTATTAGTGGATGCCTCTTCTTATAAACATAAATTAAGAATAAATCTTCCTTAACTTTTAGAGGAATTATAGTAGTTGTTGGTAACACTCTCTTGAACATTACTTGTAATTTTTATGGTTTATGATATATCATGCAAGTAGAAAGTTAATGTTAGCCATGGTAAAATAAATTTGCAAAAACCTCTTCAAGAAGAAAGAACTTGCAATAAAACTATGTGATATTAACAAATTTAAAAATGTCTAGACTACTTTCCTTTGCAATTAGAAATAATGATTTCTTCGATAAAAGAAGTGATACATCTATAATTTAATATAGATTATAGTAGAATTTAATACCTGTATAAAATAGGTGAAATACACTTTTAGTTTAGAAGTTTTCTTAGATGTAATAAAATCTATTGACATATGTTAAAAGTTGTTACAATGTTGATTTAAACTTCTAGAAATTAATAGAAATTATTTTAAAAATGAATCTAGCATAAAAAAAAATCCTTTAAATTGAAACCTACATATTACTCTCATATATTCCATGAAGCTAAATAAAACTTGAAAAAATCTAAATAAAACTTGAACAAATCAACAACACCAATTACTAGTGTAAAGGACAAAAGATTAAGATATTAAAACAAAATATTTTTCACCAAGTTGGCCATCAATTCAAGATTGTTTTTGTTTGGAAAAAGGATTCATGCACAACCACTACTTCTTTTAGTATCTATCTTCATCCATCTTTTATATTTGTTTTTCTTCTTGTACTGTATGCATTATGCATCCTTGATTTCAAATACCTAAAAAACTTTTCTCTAATTGAATCGGTGACAATAGTAAATAAACTTAAACAATTAGTAAATCATTCACACAAATCACGTTGGAATTATGGAAAGATGTGTACTGGAGGGGAGGGGTGAATCAGTACCCTTAAAATTTTTTAAATTGAATCTTTGTAAACATGAATATCACTAATTGACTGTATCAAATGCATTTAACATACATCCAAAACATAACTGAAATGTAAATGCATGTAATCTAATCAATAAACCATTCATGAAACTTCATACACATAACTCAAGTATTTTGGTATCATAGAGACCCTTGTTAGAAGGTAAAAATTGCAGTGGGAATGACACCCACAAAGCTTCACTACTATGGTAAAAAAGTTGTCGATTAAGGATACAAAGATTTTGATCACTTTTGGTGATCTTACCCTATTATGAGTAACAATGAGATCAACTAGATCTACATGGTTATCTAATTTTAGCAACACAATCAAGTGTGCACTCAGTTAAGATATTTACAAAAGAACTATTAAGCTCACTCTGTTAAGAGATTTAAAATCTGCTACAATAGCTAAAGATTAACAATATGATTTGATTTGTAAATAAAAACTTAACATGCCTGATTTAGATATGTAATGTACTTATCTATTATCACCTTAATGTGATTGATCGTCTTCTCAAAATTCTACTCGGTAGCCTTCTGTTTCTGACAAACTGAATGCTCTATTAATGCTTTTCAATCATAACCCTATCTGATCTTCAAATGTCTTCCAATGTGGTGGCTACTACATATGATGATACTTGTCAAAATGACATCTTTACAAATTTTCTATCAAATTGATCTTGACCTAATTAGGGTTTAGACTCTATCTTAGAAAACCTAAGATCGACAGTAGAAATGAATAAGCTATATCATCATTACATAGGAATCATAAAACATTTAATGATTACATCCATATTAAATTTTGTCTCAATCTTGGTAAATGATTTTCTAATCGGTGTAAACTATTTGCCTTGTAGTTTGTGCCATTCCAAACTGCTATGTCATTTCCTATTTCACTCGGTGTATACTGCATTCATCACTCGGTAATTAATAGGTTCTCACTTCCTATGAATGCTCAGTGACTAATGTGCTTGGTACTCAGTGATCATCTGGCTCAGTAAGAGTGCTCGGTCAAAAAGTTGTGTTCGATTAACTTAGTGATTTGCCTTATGTTCTTCTCAATGTCTAGGCTCTGTGTATTGACCAATTGTACTATCTTATCTCCTTTATCGACTATATGATTGAATGATACTAATGACAACCATTAATTATCTTTAGGAGTAACATTCTCCCCCTTTGTCATTAGTATCAAAAACTTAATGTATATATGTACCAACTTAAAAATTTGAACTTAACCAAAAATGTGAATTTATGTGAACTCCCCCATTGTACATCCTCTCGGTGTGAAGTACATAAAAGAATATATGCAAGAATATATATATATATATATATATATATATATATATATATATATATATATATATGTATGTATATATATATATATATATATATACATACATATATATATATACATATATATATATATATATACAGATATATATATATATATATATATATATATATATACATATACATATATATATATATATATATATATATATATATATATATATATATATATATATATGTATGTATGTATGTATATATATATATATATATGTGTGTGTGTGTGTGTGTGTGTGTATGTATGTATATATATATATATATATATATATATATATATATAGACACACACACACACACACATATGTTTCACCCTTTTTCGAAATTAATACAAAAAATGTACTCACAGCTTATAAAAAATGTTCTGATGGGTTTTCTGCAAAGTAGCCAAGAGGTTTTCCCATTCCTCTTTGAGATTCTCAAGAGAAATGTGCTCTAATCCGACTTGTGCATGCATATCAAAAATATTTTCTATTACTGGTTGTATCATCTTAAAATGGAAGCACTTCCATGATAAGAACATTTAGCCCTCCGAGTAAGTGGTTTGGGGTCATGTTGAATGCCTTGAATGGGTCTTTGACTTGGATCTAGCTTTTTCCCCTATTTTGCCCCATTTTCCACTTCTTTTCTGCATAATTTTGGCATCCTAATTTGAAATTCTGAGATTCTTGACTTTTGGGTCAATGTCAACCTTTTGGGTCAAAGTTGACCTTTTGGGTCAAAATCAACCTTGACTTTGACCTAGGTCAAAGTCAACCTTGACCTTGACCCAAGGTCCAAATTTCAAAGTTCCATGATTTCCAAATGTCTGGTTTTAGAAAGAATTATTTTCCCGCCTCCGAGTCGGCTATTTTGATCTCCGAAATGGTAAACTCTTAAATTGCATTTAATCTAGGTACATTTCTATGGGTATGGGCCCAATGGGAATTTATTTCTCATATGTGTCCCCTCTAGAAGTTTGTGCCCTAGATCACTATAAAAGGAGGCCTTCCTCTCTCATTTTCTCCATCTCTCATCCTCATAATCTCTCAAGCAAGCAAGGAGAAGGAAAGAATTCAAGCATTCATTCATTTGTTAGAAAGTAAAGTCCACCAAGATAACTGAGAGGGGGGGGGGGGGTGAATTAGTTATCAGATAATTATAACTTTTATCATCTTCAACAACATTAAACCATATAAGCAATATAATTACCAACCATAGAAAGATATTCATACACAATAACACAATGACACAAGATATGTTGACTAGGGAACCTCTTGATCAAAGAGTAAACCCCTGTGGGAATGATGCCCACAAAAGATGCACTAATATGAATATTCCTTGTGAAAGGATGGAATCTGTTAGGAGTCTTATGAAATACATTCAGTACATTTGTTAGGAGATTTTGAATCCCTATTAGAAGATTCTAACCCTATTAAGAGTTATGGAAGACAAAAGGACCCATTGCCCAAAAAGCTTCAGGGTAAGATCACTGAACACACTGTCCAAATAATCTTTTCATTAATCAATAGAATATTATGTTACCTCTTCTCTAACTATGCCAAACCACACTCACTATTACATTAGATCTCAATTTCAAATCTTTGTACTTCGCATGTCTTCCTTCACAAATTCACTTCCATACTTAGCTCTTTTCTTCACTTCATGCATACAGCATCACACACAACCATTGCTACCATATCATAATTACACACTTACACATTACAACAAGGAAATACATTCCTTCCTTTATACCACACTCAAATAATTACAAATGAGTCAGCATACAATTACAAAATAAAAGTTTCCACATGCTACACCAAAATTACACAAAACTGTTAGCTTCCAAATACAATAAATCTTCACTCATGTGACCTCGAAGTCTATGCTATCATCTAAATCACTTTAAATGTGTCTTCAAATTCCCTTTAACTGTGCAAAACTAGATTCCATCCTGATTAGGAGATATCATTCGATTTCCACAAATTGCTACTCAGGAACACTGCCTAAATACTGCTTCCACCAAAATGATCATAACTTCCATGAATAAATGAATTACTGTATGTGCTCTTAACCATAGACATATAACATATCAAAGAGTATAACCTCAACATCGCATAGCTCCAACTACAATAACCCACGTGCGCTAATCCAAACTCTGTCTTCTTCTCTGCAAGTCTTTGGTAAATAACTGTGTTGATATCAATGACAATCATAGTCATGAATGCAACAACAACTGCTACAGAATGGCTACCAAATATTTAGCATTCATTCCTAACATCATCTTCAAGCATTCAAGCTTTCAAGATCTAATACATCAAGGAGATCCATTGTTAGCCATTGAAGGATTCAATCTCTATGGAGCCCTCTTGATGAAGATTACTCCATCCACATTCATCCAAGCCTCTTACTATTTCAAGATCCATTCAAGATTGGTGTTAAAGATCTAAAGAAAATTGATTGGAGACATCCTACATTCATTTGGACCATCCATACTTGTGGATTCAAGGATTCAAATCCTCCACAAGGGTTTTGTGTGTGTGAATTTTGTACCTAGCTGTGGACACAACACTTCAGTAAAACATTAGAGGTTAGCAAATCAAGAAATCTACAAATAAGAACAATATAGCTAACTAGGAGATTTACTGTCTTCTAGTAGGTGTGAGTATGATATTCTCATATTAGACCGAGATCAATGACAATGTAACATCTAAACAAAGGATTTAAATGATTGAAAGAAATGAAATATGAATGCAGATCAATCTATTTTTTTTTGGATTTTGTATGCAATAAGATGAAAAACTCGATATGAAACTAATCTAGAATGAATTGGGATGATATGAAAATTAATCTAACAATGATATGCTATGGATGAATGCTATGAACCATAAAAAACAATAACAAAAAAGTCACAATTGCCTTGTTCGCAAAAGCTTGATTCTTCAGATGCAAATTCGCTAGAGTAAGGATGCAAATTTGAGGGATCCTTTTGTGAGGAGTTGAGCCTTGGTTATTGTTGGTGTAGTTAAGTATTTACTAATTACACTTTACTTAAGTTTACTTATGATAATGCATTTGAATAATTAGTTGTCTTTGAGACACCTAGGAGTTTGCATTTCTTTTTAGCACATGGTTAGAAGAATCTCCACTTTAGGTGGTTATAGTTGTCTTCTCATACCTCTTTGTGTGTGAGATCTACCTTTAGTGATCTTATCACATTATCATCCTCTCATTGTTGCACATGTTGCACATACTTTGATGTACAATGGAGGATGATCCACCTTTGGTGGACATGTGATTCCACCATGTCTAGTTGTGATCTTATCACTTGCATATCTTCAAGATATCATGCATTGCCTATATATTGAGGCATTCCTATATTGTATAATCAATCAATCATTCAATCTATTCCATTATTTGATCATTTAATCATATCATATTTTGTCTCTCTTGTGCTATCTCTTGAACTTTTAGATCTTGGTTTCTATTATTTGCCTTAGGCAAATTCTTACATGGTATCAGAGTGATATCAAAATTCTTACAGTTATATAGAAATCTAAGGCTTGAGGATGCTTTGAGAAAAGCCATAAATCACTCTTGATAAACTCAGGTTAATTTTTGAGTTAATAAGAAATTAGAAATAGATCAACTCATAAAATCATGCAAAAGCACTTTTTATCTCAAAATAGAGTTTAGATCACTTTTTCAACTCACAATCAGATGTCGAGTTTAGAAAGTTAACAAATTGAAATTGATAATTGATTTAAAGTTGACTGCTTTCCTAATTGTGCATGATTTAATATGAATTAATTTAAAAATAAAGTGATTTATTCTCAACTTAACTGATTTTGAATTAAAAAAATTGATTCATGGGTTAATCAATTATTAAATCAAACTTTGATTCAAAAATTATATCATTAAATATTGACAGCTGGATTTAATTAATTAAATAAGAATTTAATCAATTATTCTTAGGATTTTTTATTTATTGTAAAAAATAAATAGTATAATTTAGGAATAAATATAATTAAATCTAATTAAATAATTAAGTAGCAAAATTAAATTAATAAATTAAATATTACTCATATTCAATTAATTAACTTTAGGATAAATAATGACATTTATCACCAAATAATATTCAATTAAAGATAATTAGGATAATTAGGAATATTCCCCTATGTAGAATTAAGATAATCAATTAGGGTTTTGATGAACTGGTGTGTAGATGTGCCTTAGGTTATGACTTTGATGTTGATTTCGTTCGATTTGATGATGTAGGAGGTTAATGAACCTATAGCCCATTTTTGGGGTATTACATTTTGCCCATCTTTGAATTACTGTGCAAAGCGCAGTGGTTCAAAGATTAAACTATTTTTGATAACGATGTGGACTCAGTTATGTGGTGGAGAAACTGATCCTGAGAGATTTAACCGATTCTGAGATAGAAACCGATTGATAGATTTGAAGATGGTGATTCAGGTCTTGATTGACCAAGAATTGAGATGATGTCGACTATAGCAACAATGAACTAGTGATTACGAAGAAGTGATAAAATGCTTGATTATGAACCTATGATTACGAGGAAGTGACTGTCCTGACTATAGGCCTAATTGTCCAAAGTATGCCAAATCCGAACCCTTCAGTTATGAAGAATCAAGAAAATAACACTAATGAACCGTGGTTACGAAGAGCTAATGCATTTTACAAGATTAAGAGAATACCAGATTGATATGGATCTCGATGAATCTGATATGCCCCAAGTGATGTGCCCCTAGCGACGAGGTCTTTTAATGAATTAGCAACTAGATGTGGTTGTTATCTTGATTACTGAGGAAAGATTTGATTGACAGAATTAGTTAATGATGTGTAATACCATGCCCCCTTTGGGATGAAAATTGAAATCTGGCAAGAAAAGCCAGCGTTTGAATAATTAGAAGCATGTTAATCGATTGTAGAATTGGTTGTACATGTCTGGGAATGTTTTCTGCATCATTTAGAGGTCCTGGAGACTAAGTTTGACCATGAGTTGACCATGGTTGACCAAGTTTAAATTTGAATAGTTTGATGTAAGATAATCAATTAAGTTGAATTATGGATTTCTTTGATGATTGAAGGTCGATTATGCGAGCAGTCAGCCATCCTAGGTCCAAAAATTTTAAATCATGATTTTGATAATGTAAATGATCTCAAATTTTGATTTTGATCCTGAAAATGGGTTCAGAATGTCAGAATTAGCCAAGGGTGCAATTTTCATGGAAAACAGAGCACTTTGAAAAATTAGGTCAAAACCTATATAAGGCCCAAAAGCGTCATTTTCAAATCATTATTCATTTTTGTCTTTTGTGATTTCTATGGAGCCCTTTGAGAGAAAAGCTAACATGGCAGTTCCAGTCTCCTCACATCGATTCGAGTGCAACCAGCGACACCAACGACCTCCCCAGTATGGGAACCCGATAAGTGGACCTTTGTGCCTCTCTGTGAATTTAATTTTTCCATGTTTTTAGCATTTTAGGATATTTTTCGTATGCTTTTATGTTTTTCAATTCTTGCACCATGGGAACTCGTACGACAATCTGTATGGACTCGTACAAGTTTTCAACTTCCTATAGAACGTCATCCCTGTTTTGTCTAAAACTCCTATGAGAGGGACCCTTCTATCGTACGACATTTCATCAAATCCCTCAAGTGTCATATGGGAGCCTCTGTATTGTTGTGTACACATGAAATGTCATGTGGGAACCTGTAGAAACTCGTATGAGTTTCAGTACCAGTCTAAAATCTCGTATGGAAAACAGTGAGCATTTTTCACATCCTTAGGTCAAAATTTTGAATTTTCTAATTTCTTAGGCTACTTCCTTAGCATTTAATGCACCTTTTGAAGCATTCAACTTTTTAATTTATGTACTTATAGCCTAATTTTTGACCAAGCTACTGATAGGGTACCCTATTTTTGTTCTGTGCAGGTCGTCTATCCTGATGTACATGTTTGGATTTCATATCTGGCTACCTAGAGACTATGTGTGTCACTGCCTGATCCGATGAGAGTGCACCTTGCTTCTTGCAGATTTGAGTATCTTATATGTTTTCCTGAGATTCAAGTGAACCATTGTTTATTGACTACCTTGATAGAGAGATTTCACTCAAAGAAATAGACTTTTCACTTGCCCACTGGAGAGATCACAATCACACCTGAGGATGTCTATAGGATATTGTGTATACCATTCCATGGTCCTCGTCCTGATTATGTTAGTGTGGGTAATGCTGGTCTTCATGCCTTTCAGACACTATTTGGTGATGATGATCAGTTAGCTCAGTCTGTCTCCTTGGAGACTCTAGCATAGAGATATGGATAGACATATAGATTGGAGTGTATCATTGTAGGGATGATCAGTGGGATCATCATGTCTAACCATTAGTAGAATGGTCTCTTGATGGGCTGGGCCCTGATGGTAGCACAACTGATGGCTAGTCCTTCTGAGTTAGGATGGGGTTAGTACCTTCTTTCTCACATGTTCAAAGAGATGCACGAGATTGTGTATCATGAGAGAAAGTCTTATGCTTCAAGTGCTCTTGTTCTACAGATTTGGGCATGGGAGCACATTCCCATATGTCAAATAGTATGTTAGAGTCAGTGACAGCCATAGGAGCCTATCATATATGTATATTCTAGATATGTGACATAGGTTCATATGGGTATCACTGAGTATTGGGGGCATGTTCTGGATGACATGACCTTCATCATTTGGAGACCATATTTACAGGTGGAGGCATGGCCAACTACTTGTGCTTAGTTTGGGAACTTCCATTAGAGTCGGGTGCTGATAGGATGATCTACTACTGTGCTTGAGAGATTCATCATCACACAGGTGTGGAGGCAGTATGACATAATACATGATGCTCCATCGGACTATGCCACATATGCACATTTTGTTTGAGAGCTGGGATTAGGGTGGATAGCTTGATTATCTTATGCGTTGTGTAGCCAGGAGTACACTAGATATGTACCGAGAGATTGGGACTATAGGCTACAGGTTACTAATGTTGGGTTAGAGATGCTTTCATTTCTTTGCTGGCCGAGCATCTTATAGAGCTGATCCCCACCATGGAGGAGGCTATAGATGTTATAGGTGCACCCATGGGTAGAGGCTAGAGACACCAAGAGGTATAGATTCCTATTGTGTAGCCTACACCATCGAGACCTAGAGCCATTGTGCCTCCATAGAGACTAGCTGGATAGATGAGGACCCCTCACCCTCAGAGTTCTATAGAAGGAAGACCTACAGTTCTTCAAAGGAGATCTACTACAGGAGAGAGTGGTACACTTGGTAGCATTGGTAGTGTAGATGAGGTCTTATGTGCACAACATGATGTAGGTGGTGATGATGATGTTACATAGGCTGATGCTGATTTTGATTTAGGTGCTGAGGTTAGATGTTGCAAGGCGTACAGGGAAGAGGTTGCTGATCAACCATCAAGGGATACAGATATGCTAGGTGTTGATGTAGATCTTGGACTGAGGTAGACTCCCAGGATGTTATTAGATGGCTCAAGCTTTAGATTAGAGATTTGAGGCTGTAGAGTGCTACACTGGAGATAAAGCTCAAGGACTCTGAGCGACAAAGACTAGAGCGGGAGGTAGATAACAGATGGCTACAGGTAGAGGTTACACATAAAATTGCATGGACTGCTTATTATGTTTTTGCATACTATGTTGTTGTTCCTGTTGTGCAGAGAGTGCCTACCTATTCTCAGTACATGATTGCTTCAAAGGGAGTGAGAGCACTGCAGGATGATCCACCACTAGATGCACTTGCACCAACCCCACCAGATGTGGAGGAGCAGAAAGACATCTGATCTATCTTAGTATTATAATTATTTTTTCATTTTGTTCATATACATTGATCTGATTTGATAGCTCAAATGAACTCATTCTTTTGTGTACTGTGCCAGTAGTGCACCCCTGACTATTCTAAAGTTTTATGATATATATGAGATTGATTTTTGGTTATGACTTCATGTGTACTTGTCATTTTATGTATAATGATATCATGTGATGTAGAATGTATGTAATATGAAATGAAATGGTTTCTTTCAAATTTATGGATTATGCAATGTAGTTGATTATAGATTATGGAAATGTATGATTTGTTTATGCTTTGTGGATGTTCATGTATGTAATGCAATGAATTGAATGATTATGAAATATGCCATCTAAATGCAGTGATACACATGATATATATTGCAGGTATTGATGAAGACAAGTACTCGGTCCTTTGTCAAAAAGGATGTTTAACCCAGGATGGTGACTGCTTGCTGATCTGTGAAGAGACCTTCATGTGAGACTCAGTCTTTGTGTCATGTTTAGCATTTTTTTGAAGAATCATTTAAGTGTCAAGCTGATTTAGCAATTGTGAGATAAATGCAATCATGCAAAGTGCAAAGTGACATGCAAAA
Organism: Chamaecyparis obtusa; assembly: GCA_027943335.1. Classification (NCBI taxonomy): domain Eukaryota; kingdom Viridiplantae; phylum Streptophyta; class Pinopsida; order Cupressales; family Cupressaceae; genus Chamaecyparis; species Chamaecyparis obtusa. Next base: position 683,537 of record BSBK01000062.1, on the reverse strand, counting down.
TGAAATGCAAACCTAGGACCTAGGACTTAGTCACTGATCATGTGTTGGTCTCTTTCACCACTAAATATTTATTAGGTAATCGGATAGTCGATACAATGTCCACTGGCTAGACAACAATGGACATATGAATATTGACTTTTAGTTAGAAATGTTAGATTTAGATATAAGCACCAAGGCATAAACACCAAGATGACTTGAATAACATGTCCATTTTGATATTGCAATTTGTATAAGAATCAAAACATAAATGTCATGATGACCTAAATACACCTTGTGTACAAACACATCAAGAAATCAAGAGATCATTCTGAATCTGCTGTGAATTACCTACATTGACCCTTTATCATTCACATCCTTTGGTAAGATCATGTTTCACAGTAGGAGTAAGAACTCACTCAAAATACAATAGTTAGATCAAACTTCTTTGAAGCATTTGGGTATCAATGGTTGAGGTACTCATGGCCATCCAATACATGATGGAGGCTCTTACAGATGGACACCATGTGAATCTAGAATTTCCACAATTGTTAGATTTTCACTCAAAGAAGAAAACAAAGAAAAGATTATGCCCCAAGTCATCACTCTCTAAATCCTATAAAGGAAATCATCAAAGAGCTCGAAAGGACACAATATGCAAAAATCTCAATGTGAATCTATAAGCATACAAAGAAGATAAAAGTACATGAAGCAAAGATTGTTTTTAGTTTGTTGTTCATTGTTCGTTTGTGTTTGGTTGCAAAATCCTTTCTGGTAAGGAGACTGATTGACTAACTCGGATGAAGCTTCAAAGGACTCTGGCTGGATATGACTTGTCTAAGATACACTGGAGACCATAAGATATGACATTGATTTCCCCCAAGTTTGAAACATTGATAGGATATAGACACATTTGCAGATTGGTGTACAAACTGACTTTATTGAAAATAGGAATGTGAAAACAAACTGGGAGGTATGGAAAAACTAAAGCAAGACTGAAAGCTGGGAAAGACCAAGATTACGTTGATAGATGGAGCATTTGAACAAGTGGCACCCATTTTCTAGGTTTTCACCATCTTGGCAAAGATTCTATTTTTGCTACCAAGGCGGCTGTTTCCAGATTTTCACCAAGACACTTTTCTTTTTCTTCTTTTTTTGTATTTTTCATCTTTTCAATTTTTTTTAATTTTTTTTTTGTACTTTTATTTTTTTTTTAAATTTTTTTGTGAATCATCAAGGTGCCTATTGCTAGGTTTTCACCAATATGTTCATTTTTTCAGGACTATTTCCAATTTTTATGATTTTTTTAGGGCATTTTTTAATATTGAATGCCTTAGGCATATAATTTCTTTAGATGGAGAATGTTGATTGGTTCTCAGAATTTTTCTCCTTCAGTCATTGAGAGTTGATAGGCTCTAGAGACAAAAGTAGCAGTGATAACAAAGGGACCTAGCCAATTGGGTTCAAACTTGCCCTTGTGTTCTCGATGTGATTGATTTTTAGGATTTTCTCTCAAGACTAGATCGCCAACCTGAAATTCTCTATATTTGACTTTCTTCTTATAGCCTCTAGACATTATTTTCTAATATACTCTGAGATGATCATATGCTGCTTGTCTGTGCTAATCTAGTAGTTCAAGTTCTTCCAACCTAGACACTTTGTAGTCATCATCAGTTACTAGACCATGCATTCTAATTCTTAGTGATGGGATTTCAACCTCAATAGGTAGTACCACTTCAAACCCATAAACTAAAGAAAATGGTGTAGCCCCTATGGGTGTTCTAATACTTGTTTTGTACACCCAGAGAGCTGGATTGATCATGAGATGCCAATCTCTTCCTATTTTATTAACTGTTCAATGCAATTTCTTCAATAGATTCTTGTTTGATGCTTCTACTTGTCCATTCCCTTGAGAATAGTATATGGATGACCAATGTTGTGTTATCATTAATTTGGCACATAAGGAATCTAGGTCCTTGTTCTTGAATTGGCCACCATTATATGTGACTATACAATGTGGGATACCATACTCACATATGATGTAGTTCAGAATGAACATAGAGATTTTCTTGCCGGTTGCTTGATTCAAAGGAACTGCTTCTACCCATTTTGTGAAATAGTCTATAGCTATAATGATATGGGTATGTCCATTAGAAGAATGTGGATAAATGGCACCTATTAGATCAAACACCCAATTTTGAAAAGGCCATTGTGTGGTAAAGGGAATAAGATCTTTCGCTAGTGCATGAATCGAGTTTCCATGTACTTGGCACTTTTGACAATTCTTAGCATACATGATAGCATCTTTTTCCATTACAGGCCAATAGTACCCAGCCTTAATAAGTTTTTGAGCTAGTGTTAAACTATTGGAATGTGATCCACATATACTGTCATGGACTTCCTCTAATGCATGTTGAGACTCTTCTCATTCTAAACACCTAAGAAGTGTACCATCATGACTCCATTTCTACAGATCATTACAAATGATGACATATCGAGATGCATTTTAGATAAGGTATCATTTCTCATGGCGGTTGAAGGAATCAAGAATGATTTGGTCTTGAAGGTAGGAGAAAAGGTTTTTGTATTTGGAAGAATCATGACCAAAAATAGTGTAGATCATGTGGGTTTTAGGGGAATCATATGCAAGGAATGATAGTGCTTCCACCAGGAACTCATAATGTAGCTCATGTTTGGGCTGCTATAGTAAAGATGATAGCATTGCCATAGCATCAACAACCTTGTTCTCCATTCTAGGAATTTTCTCAAATGTGATAGATATGAAATATTTCTTTAAGTCATCTACGATGCGTTTGTATGGAACAAATTTCTCATCTTTTGTCTGGTACACATCATTGACTTGGTGTATGACTAGCTATGAGTCTCCATGAATGTGTAACTCTGTCACTCGCCATTCTATTGCTATCTTCATACCATTAAGTAGAGCTTCATATTCAGCAATATTGTTTGTGCAAGGAAACTTTATTTTGAATGCTTTAGGTATTGAATAACCTTGTGGTGTGATGAATAATATGCCCGCTCCAGATCCATTCTATGTATAAGATCCATCAAAGAAAAGATGCCAAGTCCTAGAAGATATGTTCATGATAGATGAATCAAAAAATTCCATAGGTAATGGTGTATCATCAAACATGGGTGCATTAGCTAACTGATCTGCAATAACTTTTCCTTTGATATCTTTCCTTTCAACATATTCTATGTCAAATTCACTCAATAACATCACCCATTTAGCTAATCTACCCATGAGGGCAGCTTTTCTTAGTAGGTACTTTAGTGGATCAATCTTAGCTATCAATTGTGTTGTATGAGCTAACATGTAGTGTCTCAGTTTCTATGATGCAAAGATCACAACTAGACAAGCTTTCTCAATCATTGAATAGTTCTTCTCTTATGCTACCAATGTTCTACTGATGTAGTAAATAGCTCTCTCCTTCTTATTCTCATCATGTTGTGCTAGTAATGCCCCCAGTGATGTATCTATGGTGGAAACATATAGGATCAATGGTTTCCCATGAATAGGAGGCATCAAAATAGGAGGATTTGATAGATATTTCTTGATTTGATTAAAGTTCTTTTCACATTCCTCATTCCATGCAAAAGTCACACCTTTATGTAATGTCTTTGTAAAAGGTTGTGATATATCAGCTAGCTGAGATATAAAATGCTTGATTGATTGCACTCTTCCTTGTAAAATTCTCATTTGACTGATATTTTTGGGAGGTTGCATCTCCATGATAGCTTTGACTTTAGAAGGATCTACTTTAGTGCCCTTCTTTTAAAAAATGTAGCCTAGGAGAATTCCAGAAGTGACACCAAAATAACACTTTTTAGGGTTCAGTCTGAGACTAAAATTCTCCATTATGTCTAGTATTTTGCTCAAATCATTCAAATGTTCTGATCTTATCATTGATTTAGCTAAGGTGTCATCAACATAGTCTTCCATAGTTTGATGCATCATGTCATGAAAGATAGATGTTGCAGCTCATTGACATGTAGCTCTGACATTCTTAAGACCAAATGGCATGAAATTCCAACAAAAAGTACCCCATGCACATGTAAAAGTTATTTTCTCTTGATCTTCTGGAGCAATTTTGATTTGGTTGTATCTAGAGAAACCCTCCATTAAGGAATACATCTCAAAGCCTGCAGTCATGTCCACTATCATATCAATGTTTGGTAATGGAAAATCATCCTTAGGGTATGTTGTGTTTACATCTATAAAATCTATGCATACTCTTATAGATTTATATGGTTTTGAAATAGGAACAATGTTGGAGATCCACTCTACGTAATCTATGACTTGGATAAATCCGACTTTTAGTAAATTTTCTAGCTGAGCTTTGACTAAGAGTGCAACATGTGGATGCATCTTGCGCAAATTCTATTTAACAGGTTTGATGCCTGGAGCTATAGAAAGGTGACACATTATTAGATTTGGATCTAACCCTAGCATATCTGAATACTTCCATGAAAATTTAATCTTCTTCTCTATTAAGAAAGTAGTGAATGCTTGTTTTTCTTCCTCTGATAGGGATTGTTCTACATGAATTAGTTGTGGTTCCTCTATTGTACCCAAGTTGATAGATTGAGTTGGCTCTATCAGTACTAGAGATCTGTCATGTAAATGACTCAGAAGGACATCAAATATCTCATCCTTAGGCACCTGAGAGTGGTTTTCACCTTTGGATATGTATTTTGTTTTTACTATTGTAGGTTCTGAGACTACCACAAAGTGGTTTTCACCCTTAGAACTCCTTTTATTTTTTCTTTTATTCTTTTGACTAAGATATTTGATATCCGAATCTATCATGCTAACACTTAGTTCACTAATGGAAGTCATCATAGGTTCCACTACATTGAGGTAACAGGCAAGGGCATAGTCATTTTGAAAGGTATAGATATCTTGGCTCAGATCAGTAGACGTCTGGTCAAGAAGTTCTGGATGTTGGATAGTCAATGTAGGGGAGGATTGGGAAATTGTGTTCATGCATATGGTGTTGTCATCATTGGTCCTAACCTGACTCTTGAATTCAAAGGTGATATTACTGCTCAGAATGTTCAATTCACGAATAGTCTCAATGTCATTATTGGATTCCACTTTAGCCATAGGTGGATCAGACTCGTTGAGTTTGTCATTTCACTCTAGAATTACATTAGATTTAGGTGAATATTGGTGAATGACATCAATGTGTTTCTCAATGATAAGTTCATCTTCTTCTGGAATAACTCCCCATTCATAGTCATTTGATTCATCCTTTGATTCTTCATCTAGACCTTTAGGAAATTTGAGAACATGTGTAAAGTCAGGACAAATCCCCCAAGAAAGATTTCCTTCTGAGTCTAATTTGAATTCATACTCATGGGAGTCTATTTCAGAATCACTGTTGTATCCCAAATTTTTAGCTATTGTGATAGGTTTACCTTCCTCTTGTTTAGTAGTAGGTTCTTGTGTAGCTACCACATTGATATTCTCCTTAGGTTTTTCTTCATCTTTAAGAAGATCTAGTATTTCTTTAGGTAAAAGTTCATAAGGAATAAGTTCAGAGATATTTGAATCATCACTATCTAATTGTGGTGTTTCATCCTTTAGCTGAGTTTCTATTGATGGTTCAATTTTCTCTAGGACATGTAGAGAATTTTTGCTGAGATGAAAAGGCTTCTTCTGATACCCTAGACCCATAGTATCTTTATTCATCGTTCCACAGTGCTCAATTGTCTTGATAATTCCTTTGCCTCTTGTTCCTAGAGGTCCTTTTCCAGTGTATCCCATCTTAGACATGATTTTATGACCTAGTCCATAAGATTTAATAGGGATTTTGGGTGTTTTAGAGTCACATTTCTGAACTGTATGGGATTGAGACTCATCTTTGTATAACCATGCTAATATAGCTTCTTCCTCCTCAGATTCTTTCTTGGATGTTTTTTCTGTGATAAAACTTCCATTAAATATGACCTGAGGTTCTTTAGCATTAGGTTTCACCTTGTCTGAAGGTTTTCCATAAGATTTTGGGGACAATGGGAGAGATGTAGGAGATAAGACTGGTTCCATTGTGTATTCTCCCATACCTATGTCCTTAATTTTGACTTCCTTGGAAATGTCTTCCATCTTGGATGTAGATGCAATGTCTATTTTCTTGGTGAAAGAGTCTCTATTATTTGGGACAAGTTTGTTAGCACTTTCTTTCAAGGCATTGCAAGATGTGGATATGTCAGTTGGAATTGTGACCTCTACTCCATCATAAGGAAAATTCACACATTGATGGTATGTTGATGGAATAGCTTGTATTTCATGTATCCAAGGTATCCCTAGAAGAATGTTGTAAGCCAAGGGAAGATCTAGAACTTGACAAGTGATGTCTTTGATAACAAGTCCCATTCTTATAGGTAGGACAATTGTTCCCTTAGAAGATCTTTCTTTCTCATCATATGCTTTTATGGTTATCTTCTTCTTAGCATCAATAGCATCTTTTGATAATCCCAGTTGTGTGATCAATTTTTAGGAACAAATATTTAGACCAGTGCCTCCATCTATCAACATGCATTTGACACAATGGTTTTGGATCAAGACTTCAATGTGCAAGGGCTGGTTATGCAGATGACTCAGTGAATTGTCATCTTCCTCTAAGAAGGAGATATAGTTAGATGACCAACCATAGTTTGGAATCTTTCTAGATCAAAACTATCAGGAACATTGGAACCGAGTAGAGCTTTATCCATAATAGCTCTATGAGCATGAGATATCTGAAGCAACTCAAACATGGATATTTTTGCATTGGTATGCTAGAGTTGTTGGATAATACTGTATGATGTAGGCATGGTCTCTTTAGGATTTGATGATTTTGAGGCAGCCCTTTGTTTGGAAGTAGATGAAAGATTGAAAGGCATCTTAGGGGCATTTGATGAACTTGAGTTTTGTCCTTATAGATGTGCCTGAGCTTGTGATTGAGTTACTACATTTTTTGATTGATTATCTCTATCCTTTCTTACAATTGTGATGACATTGCAACATTCAAATAGGCATGGTTCCACCATATTTATGACATCATTGTTTCCAGAGTAGGCGTAATTGACTTTAGCACCCATGTTAGGTTGAGAAGATGAATCTCCTTAACCATGTTTCAGAAAAGGTTTCATGATTTCCGTATGATCATTGTTGGTTTTGTGACTATCAATTACAATTTATCCATTATCAATTTTGTCTTGTATGAGATGCTTCAAGCATATGTAGTTATTGGTTTTATGACCCTTGTTTCGATGGAAGTCACTGAAATCGGTCTCTTTCCACCATTTTGGTTTAGGTTCAGGATCAAACAATTTTATCTTAGCCAATGTGATGATTTTATTTTCCAAGAGAGTTTTCATGGTAGATTCTAAGGACTCACTCAAAGGAGTGAACTCGTGTTTTGGTGTTGTAACCCATTGTTTATAGTCTTTCAACTTTTGAGATTGTTCATATGCCTTTTGTTCAGAAGCTTTTATGGCTTGAGTGCCCATGGTGAGATTGAATATTGGTGCCTTTGATGGGGCATTGACGTGATCAACAATGCCATCTGTTACAACATTCTTGTTCTTGTTCTAGAATTTACCTTTGTATTTGTTGTTGGAACTAGAACTAGATTCATACTTCTTTTCCTTATGAAGTGATATGTCCCCCTTTTTAATAAGCACATTCTCAATATTGATGGCATTCTCTACCATTTTATCAAAGGATGTATGATTTTGCATTTGCAAGGGATAGTTGAGTTTCAGAACTAAATTGTTGATGAAGATTTTGAGTTTTTCAGTTTCTGAAATGGGTTGAGCATAAAGTGAAAATTTCTTCCTCCATCATTTGAGGAAAGTCAGAAAGGGTTCTCCTGAGTTTTGCTTCAAATTGTAGATATCGATCATGGTGATCGGATGTTGAATGTTGTAGGAGTATTGTTGATAAAATAGTTTGATCAACTCCTCAAAGGTTTTGATTGTTGGAGGCATTTTAGAGAACCAATGAATAGCTGACCCTCCCAGAGATTGAGGGAAAATATGCATTAGGTTGGTTGGTGTATGCAAATTAGATGTCTAATACTAGAAATGATAAATTAACTAATTAGAAGCTAACACATCTATCTAATGCAACACAATGAAGAATGCAAAGTAATCACAAATGATGAAATTAAATCAATTACCTTCACCTACCATGTAGCTTGTCTCCATTGTCCTCCTAGCCTTGATTTCTTGAGGATGTTGAGCTCTCAGATTTCCAAATGAAGCCTTTTTCCCAAGATGCCACCAAAGTGTGGAGATTTGATGATGAATGCAAAATAGCTAAAAGCTTGATTATGCAACTAATGGATGGAATGCAAATGATGATAATATGGATACTTATGCTTGAATGCTCTTGAAATGCTTGATTGCTTGAAGATGCTTGAATGCTTGATATGCTTGATTGCCTATTCACTATTATCTCACAAAGGGGAAATTAGGCTCCCTTTATAGATTTTTGGAGGATCTAAGCCTAGGTGGCACAATCCTACGGTGGAGAATGAAAGGTGGAAGATCCTAGGGATAAGATTGACTTGGTTGAAGAAGTTGAGAGAAAGGGGGATGTAGTTGGAATGTGAGAGGAAGAATAGGGATGATGTTCCTCTCACATTGACATGGAGGAGAACAAGGTGGAAGGGAAAGACACATGTCAAGTGTCTCACAAAGACCAAAAAGAGGAAGAGGGAAGGACTTTTTCCTCATGAGGACTCTTGGTACAAGTGTCCCATGAGTCACCTTTGACCCTTGGAGGTGGCTTGAGGAGTCCCTTAGGAATAGGGCATGTCTCTTGACTTGGTTTAAGAAAGGACATGTGGTCATGAGACCAAGTCATATGAGGCCACATAGTCCTTAAGAATAGGACATGTGTGGGTGAGAATAATTACCAATAAATAATTAATAATAATTATTTATTTTAGCCAAAGTGATGTGTTGGGTGACTAGGTAGGTGAGGTGGACTAGGGGACTTAGTCATATTTAGGTGATTGTATATTTAATTAAATCACTTTAATAAGACTAATTAGAAGACTTAGGATAGAGGAATAGACTATAGTGAATTGACTAAATAAATTGAATAATCTATTTAATAAATAAAGGAAATAATTATTAATTAAATAATAAATATTTGATTAATTTATCAAGTCAATATCAATTAAATAATAAATATTTAATTAATTAAGGAAGCCATTTTTAAGTGTATACATTTTTCCCCTCTTTGAAATAATGTGCATGTCACATTGTGTCAAAGAAAATTTCAAGCATTTTGCCCCTGCCCCAAACAATGTGTGAGATGACCTATGCATGCCCTCTCGAGAGATTGATTGACGAAAAATATTATTTGAATTTTATGATTGTTTTTTTTTTTTTTAGTTGAGTTGGATAATCAATCTCACGAAAGAAATAGGAGAAAAGATGGGTAAAAATAGGGTGAAATGGAAGAAAAATGGGAGATAGGGTCCACACAGCAAGCACATCGGGTCCACAGGCTATAAATAGGGCAAAGGAGTCCACAATAGGCTCATTGTGAACACTTGTCATTTGGAGATCAGATCGTGAGAGAGAGAAGAGCAGAGCTGCCAGGATGTCATTCCTATTGTCAGATCACTACTTTGAGAGGGCCAGATGCTTCCAGTGAGCACCTGATTTGGGAGAGCCAGTAGGTGATTCGATCCTCTTTGTCATTTTGTGATTGTTATGGAATTTGATTATGATTTGTAGCATGTGTAGGGTAGATTTAACCATAGGTTAGTTTAGAAAATTTTAATTTTCTTGGGCAGAAAACATATGCGTAGTTGTGGCGCACGAATGCACAGCAACTTGAGGCATCTGCACAAAAAATTAGGGTTTATGTTCATACATTGCATAGAACTATGCATACGTAGAAAATGTTGAGGATATTGCACAAGTATCACATAAAATTGCGCATACATGAAAACTGCACTTTGGTGGATTAATGTTGTGCAAATGTTGATTAAAACTATGCAAATGTTAAAAACTATGCAAACATAAGGGGATCCTATGCATGCATTTTTCTGTGCTGCACATTTATCTAGTTGATAGAATTTGGTCAAATTAACAAGTCAATTAGGTCAAACTAGATGTCGATAAGCTGATTTGATTTGTCGGTGGTTAAATTTGATCGATTTGGTCAAGATAGGCAACATTGTAGCATGGTTGCTAGTTAACCAGTCTTGATGCTAGATAATTGATAAAATCATCTGTTAAAACACATGATAAAACATGTTTATAGTTGATATAATAGGATAGATAGATGTTTTAGATCAGTTTATCAAAATTTGATAGCTTGATTTTGTTTAACTTGGATAGGAGGATATTACCCATATTCTGATGTCATAGGAGAGATATCCCATCACACAAAATATAAGACCAGCGCTGTCAGAGACTGATAGACTCTTGATCAGAGCGTCTAGTTTGTACTATGTGATCTACATGCCTGAGATTTAGGTGAATCTTAGTATGATGATTGCATTAGAGAGAGATGGCACTCAGAGATGAGTACCTTTCATCTCTTGACAGGAGAGATGAAAGTGAAATTAGAGGATGTATATCACATCCTCTGGCTTCCTATCATAGGCGAGCTCATACACTATGACTGGCACATTGGAGTGACAAAGTGCAGAGCAATTTTTGGTGATGATAAGATAGAGGAGGGAAAGATTAGCTAGGAGGATATGGTCAATTTATATGAGCCACTACTAGTTGTATTAGCAAGATTGATTGGGGGATTTTTATGCCCTGATTGGAGGTCACATGGATTTGCAGTTGGATGGGGCTGCACACTATAGTATATGATGGATGACGGGACCTAATTTTCTTGGGGTGTTTGCCTATTAGCCCATTTGTACCATGATCTTCATCAGGTGGTGTACCATAGGGGTGCATCATTATCAGTAGGCATCACATTGCTCCATATATGGGCATGGGAGCATATTTTAGTGACATGACTAGTAGCCATTAGATTTCATGGCCCAAGACAGTTGTATATTCATTTATATTCATCAATTTTGTCTCAGGCAAAATTGGGACACTTGGAGTTCTGGTAGTACATGTTTGACACACTAGACATAGTCACATGGAGATCATACCTAGGATGTGAGCCCTGGGATGATGAGCAACAACTGGGTTTTTGTTTTGAGTCATGATGGCTGATAGGGTGGACGCCCTACATTATTGAGAGATAGCTAGTCAGTTGGATTCTATGTCAGTTTGGTAGGATCTAGGGCATGTTGCAGGGAGTCACTGAGTTCGCTCGGACTCATCAGGAGAGACATGGCTGGGGGCCCATGGCTTTATTTGATATAGCTAGATAGAAGTTCCTAGACATGCCATTCCAAGCATGGATGATGAGATAGGGGGTCATGGACCCAGGGATGATGACAGATCTGGAGTAGTTCCTTAGAGATTTTCTAGTTCCAAGGCTGACAAATCTGATAGCTAGGCCACCAGAGACGGATCCAGTAGAGAGATGCCATGGGAGATGTTGAAGGCAAGATAGGTGAGGATGAGGGAGAGGAGGTGGCAGTGATGGTGGAGATGCTGATGGAGGAGATGGAGGGAGAGGGGATAGAGCTGGACCTCGCATGAGAGGTGGCAGTGTGCCAAAGAGAATACCAGCTCCTAAACTCTGTTGAGTACATGATCCATCAAAATATAGTTGCCATGTTTGTGTAGATAAAGCCAATATGTGTGCATTAGGAAAATCTATGTGTATAGGTTGGTCATCTGTTAATGGAGCATTAGCTAGCTGATTTGCTATCACTTGACCTTTGATAGCCTTCCTATCTATATATTCAATATCAAATTCACTAAGTAGCATGACCCACTTAGCCAATCTTCCTGTCAATGCTGTCTTGCTTAATAGATACTTTAAAGGATCAATCTTTGTGATAAGCTTGATTGAATGTGACAACATGTAATGTCACCACTTTCGTGAAGCAAAAACAATGGCCAGACATGCTCTTTCTATAGGAAAATAGTTTAGCTCATATCCCACTAGGGTGCAACTGATATAGTAGATGGCCTTTTCTGTCCCTTCATGATCTTGTTGAGCCAGAAGAGCACCTAGTGAGACTTCCATAGCTAAAATGTAAAGAAAGAGTGGCTTGCCCAGAATTGGTGACATCAGAGTTGGAGGATTTGCCAGATATTGCTTGATTTTATGGAAAGTTTCCTCACACTTATCATCCCATTAGAATAAGATATTTTTATGTAACAAATTCTAAAAGGGATGACTTTGATCTGCTAGTTGGGAAAAAAATCTTCAGATGGATTGGAGACATCCCTACAAAGATCTTAATTGACTAATGTTAGTGGGGGAAGCCATCTCCATTATTGCTTTAACCTTTTTTGGATCTACTTCGATTCCTTTGGCTAAGACAATGTATCCTAACAATTTACTAGATGTGACTCCGAATGCACATTTCTTTGGATTGAGTCAAATCTAATACTTTTCCATCCGGGCGAATATTCTATCCAATACTCTTAAATGACCAACTCTATCTTTGGATTTTGTTAAGATTTCATCAACATAATCCTCCATAATGGTATGCATCATGTCATGAAAGATTGTATTCATAGCTCTTTGGTAAGTTGCTCCAACATTTTTGAGGCCAAATGGCATCACATTCCAGTAGTATGTACCCCACGGACAAGTAAAAGAAGTATTTTCCTGGTCTTCCGCCACAATCTTAATTTGGTTATAGCGAGAAAAACCATCCATTAATGATAACATCTCATGCCCAGCTATTAGATCAACAATAATGTCAATATTTGGTAGAGGAAAGTCAGTTTTTGGACAAGCTTTATTAAGATCTCGAAAATCAATACAAATCCAGATAGACTTGTCTGGTTTGGAGATGGGGACAATATTTGAAATCCACTCAGCATAATCAATAGCACGAATGAATCCAACATCTAGGAGCTTCTTCAATTATGCTTTAACCATTAGTGCAATGTGCAGGTGTATCTTGCAGAGCTTCTGCTTAACTAGTTTTACACCTGGTCTGATAGATAAATGATGCATAATGAGTATAGGGTTTAACCTAGGCATATCAGCATAGGACCAAGAAAATTTGATTTGTCTTTGAAATTTTTTGCAAAAGCTTCTTTCTGTGATTCTGTCAAGGATGTTGCTACTTTGAGGATGTGTGGAGACTCTTTTATTCCAATGTTAAGAGGTATTGTTGGTTCTATAAGAATAGCAGATTGCTCTTGATACAGATAATTGGGAAGAGTGTCAATCCTTCCATCATTAGGCACCTTAGAGAGGTTTTCACCATCAAATGCATCTTTTCTTTTTACTATTTTTGTATCTAATACTACCATTGAGTGGTTTTCACCATTAGATCTGTTAATTATTTTTATATTTTTATGACTGAAAGGATTGGCACTCTCTCCAAAGTAGGCCATGTCATTGAGTTCTATCAAAAATCTTGACTTGTGATATCCTAATGGTAAATGATCCCTGATCCCAAGATAGTCAATGATTACATCATCATTATGGAAGACATCAAGTTCTGGATGATCAGGAGAATCCCAATCGATAAGTTCAGGATGTACAAGGGGCATTGGATCATTTGGGTCAGTTTCAAAGGTAGAGATGGTATTGATGGAAAAGTTGTCAAGGTTTATGATGGTATCAATGAGATCTATTTCCATACTCTCATCTGATTCATCTATCGCAAGATAAAGCTCACTTTCCTCACAATTGACAAAAGTAGTATCACATGGGACTAATCCTAGTGAGTCAGTCTTTGAACTCTCTCCCTCATGGTAATCGTTACTATAGTAATGGAAAACATCAAATCCTATCTCTTTAGTACAATCAGATAATGAATCCCATTCATAATCATTTGAGTCAGAATCATCATTATCCCCAAGTCTATCAATGATTCTCTGTGCTATCCTTTGTTTCTCTGGATCTACATACATACCATTCTTTCTAAATTGTAAGGCAAGATCTCTAGATATCTCATGAAAAGGTGTGATCTTTGCTTTTCCTTTTGGTTTTTTTGGTCCTTCTCCTTTGTATCCTAATCTTATAGTGTCTCTTTGATAGTTTGGATTTTTCAAAATTGGTTTGATAACCCCTTCTCTTTTTTATCCTATAGGTCAAGCACCTTGGTATCCCATCTTTTGAAGCAAAGTATACCCTTTACCATAGAAATCAAGTGATATATATTCATGTTTGATATCCTCTTCATTCTTTTGTGACTTAAGCAAATGATTAGCATTACACTCAGCTACCTCTTTGGATATTGTGCCCCCACTTATAAATGTGTCATAAACAAGTGTTGAAGGAGGTTTTGATTGTTGTTTAGTGATCAAAGATCTACCATATGATCTAGGAGATAAAGGTAAATCTATGATGCAAAGAGCTTGACCTAAAGTATACTCTCCCATACTGCTTTCTTTTATGTCTATCTTGATCCCATTTCATTTAGAAGTTGATGCTATATTACTAGGATCATTGGGTGTAGTTTTAGAAGATCCAGTACGATTATGAGGTACCAAAGAATTAGATGTCTTTACTATGTTACAATACTGGAAAGGATTAGTATCTCCTTTGATAGTGATCTCCTGACTATTATGAGGGGATTTCAAGCACTGATGATAAGTTGATGGCACAACTTTCATGGAATGAATCCATGGTCTTCCCAATAGAATGTTATAAGCAAGATCCATGTCAAGAACTTGGCAAGGTACATCTTTGATTATAGGACCAACTCTAATAGGAAGAATAATAGATCCCTTGGATGACCTCTCTTCTTCATCATAATCTTTTATTGTGATTTTCTTCTTTGGATCTACAACATTTGTAAAAAATCCCAATGCAAGGACTAGTTTCAATGTGCATATGTTCAAGCCAGACCCTCCATCTATTAATACTCACTTGATTTTGTGACTCTGTACAAGGACTTTGATATGGAGGGGAGCATTGTGAGGTTGGGTAATAGCTAAATCATCATTTTTCAGTGAAGGATAGGTAATGTGGGGTTGTTAAATGTCCCACCATAGCTTGAAATTGATCATGATCTAGATTTGTGGGGACCTAGGTCTCTAAGAGAGCTTTTTCAATGATATCTTTGTGAGATGGGGATAGACGTAAAAGATCTAAGATGGATATCTAGGAAGGTGTTTTCTTGGGTTGTTCCAAAAGATTGTACTGGTTGGAAATATTTGGTGTAGACTTTGAGACATAAATAGACTTGTTTTGAGGTGCATTTGGTTTAGAGAGGACTCCTTGGAGAGTAACCTTGGATTGAGCACGAGTAGTAACATGGACTGGTTGACTCTCTGATTTTTCCTTTATGGTAATGACATTGGCATAATACTTAGAAGGATGACATTCAGAAATGTTACCAACATATCTATAGGGCGTAGAATTATAATTATCTTGATTATCACCCTTAGTGTTGTAAGAACCTCCTATTTCATGCTCAGGAAGTGGATCTTTGAAATCTGTATGTGATTCATTTGAGGTATGTCTGTCAACACCAATTTCACCGCTTTCAATTAAGTCTTGAACTACATTTTTGAGTCTTAGGAAATCATTGGTTTTATGTCCTTTTCCTCTATGAAACTCACAATAATCATTCACATTCCACCAAGAAGGTTTTACTCTAGGTTCAAAGTCTTTCATTTCAGGAAGCGTAATGAGTTTCTTTGTGATTAACTTTCATAATGTCAATTTAAGAGATTCCCCTAAAGGAGTGAAATTTCTTTGAGGTGACATAAAAGGCAATCTTGGTTTAGATGAATCTTTGTTGGTATTTGGATTTTCTGATTGATTTCTATAGGTACCTTGAGTAGCATTGGCCTGACTTGTGAGATTTAGAAGGGGTTGTGTTGGTTTGACATTATGTTTATCAACAATCCCATCATTGACAATGTTTTTGTTTTTATTCCAGAATTTTGATTTGTTGTTGTTGTAGTTGTTGGGATTGGAATTTGAGGACCCAACATTGTCTTTGGAATAAATTTTTATCTCGCCTTTTCTGACCATGGCTTCCTCAATCTTGATACCATTTTCTATGAGCTTATTGAAGTTTGGTGGACATTGCAATTGTAACCTATAACTCATTTCTGGTGTAAGGTTATGCACAAAGATATCCATCTTTTCTTGTTCAGGAATCATTCATGGATATTTGGCAAACAATTGACACCATCTTTACAAAAGAGTAAGGAAGGGTTCTCCATTCTTTTGATGTGCATTGTAAAGATCAAGCATTGTGACTTCATGTTTGATGTTATATGAATAATGAGTTACAAATTTGTCAAGAAGCTCATTGAAAGATTTGATGTCTGGGGGTAGTTTGGAGAACCATTCCATGGCTTGTCCTCCTAAACTTCATGGAAATAGTCACATAAGATAAGTGTCATTGTGAGAAACTTCAATACAAGTAGCACAAAACTCATGAATGTGGTCTTGTGGATCCAAATTCCCTTTGTATTTGTCAAATTTTGGTACGTCAAAATGAGGAGGGAATGGAATCATTGCTATATTCTTATCAAAAGGATAAGGACATATATCATCCAAGGAATACTTCTTAGTTGATGATCCAGTTTGGATGTCACAGATTTGTTGTTGAAGCATCTAGATTTGTTGTAGAATGAGATCCAAAGATAACATGTTTCCTTGAGTGTTTTGGGAAACATTGTTGTGGGAAGCATTGTTTTGTTGATCATTTTGAGAAGCATCAAATTGTTGCTTGGTTTCCTTTTCTCCATGAGTATCTTGAGAACTACTAGGAATTTCTTTATTGGTTACAATAGTTGGTTCTCTAAGATGAGAAATATCAAAATCACTTGGTCGTTTGGCTCCTTGTTGAGAAAGCATGAGGAAATACATCTCTCTATCTAGGTCTAGGAGTCTTTCCATGACATGATAAAATCTAGGATCTTGTGTAGCATCCCTAAGTTCTTGATCTGTGGGTTCCTCTTCAAATGTAAAAGTGAAGATTTCTTAGGAATTCTAGACCAAGGATTTTCTTCATTGCTTTTGTTTCCTTCAATTTTGTCTAGGGATTCTGAATCAATGGTTTGCTTAAGTTTCTGAGATCGAGTTTGAACCATAAAATGTGAAAATTAATTTATGGGATGAAAGATTTTTGATGAAAAGATATGGAAAGAGTGGTTGATAGAAAAGATAGTGAAAAGGTGTTGAAAAGTGATGAGCCAACTTGATAAAATCTAGGTCAATAGGAAGTATAGATTTCACTATGATATGACAACGAAAAATCAAGAGATAGTAACCTAAGTAAGCTTGATTAAGGATGATAGATCTCATAGGATAAACTCGTAAAATCAAAATCTGATAGATAAGTTAATGTTTTCAACACTAAATTTAGAATTTTAGAAGATTAGAAGAAATGATTTGATGACTCTTGGTGAAGGAAGGATGATAAAAAAATGATGAAAATGGTCAAACTAAAGATCAGAGGACTGTGCAACTCGAATGTTTTTCCAGAATCTTACTAAGGATGAAAATGGGTATCTGAAAAAGTGATTGTGAAATTTTCAAAGCTTGTGGAAATGCTCGCTATTGTATATGTGCAGTGAAAAATGTGTAGGATGGTTTGATAAATGTGCAAATGCTTGTGGAAATGCTCGCTATTGTATATGTGTAGTGAAAAATGTGTAGGATGGTTTGATAAATGTGCAACAAAATGAAACAAATGTGCAACAATTTGGAACCGATGTGTGGGAAAAGTATCAAATGCACAGAACAGTGTAACTAATGTGCAAGAAAATTGGATAAATGCATAGGATTTTGTTTCTGATGGAGTGGAACTACAAGATTTGGAATTTTGTTTGATTTTCTGATGTTTTTGGGTCTTGGCAAAGATAAAATGCATAAACACACACATGCAAGATAGAAAATGATTTTAATCTAATTGTTCTAGTATGAATGCACAAACACGCTTACAATCCTAAGGTTGGCAAGGACAGTATCTGTTGAATCCCCACTAGGATAATAAAATCCAGCCACACATATCCACAGTGGACAACCTAGGAACTTGGAGGCATGGGATCCTCCTTATAGTGCACTCACATCTCAAGCACACTAAGTTTGAAATTCAATGGGTCATTACTTCCCAAAGAATTTCTATCTCTACTATGAACCATGAGTAATGTGGGGTGTCTTCACGGGCTTGGGTGACCCCTTGAACCAGAAAATAGAAGGTTTTTGGCCACTACACAAAAGTTTTTAATAAGGACATCCATTCAGGTGGTTGTGATCAAGTCATTTTCCCAATTAAGGGGGCTCTCCCAATCCTTTCAAAGCAAGGCTTTCACCTCTACTAAGTAGGACTTTAACACACCACTGGGGTACTAGAGGAGATTTTGGTTGCCATAATGAATTCACACCTGTCTAATGTGAGAGACTAATCACACTAGCATTTTTTTATATACCATTTTGGAAGGGCTTGGCTTTAGCTTGTTACTGATTGGGTCATTCCTTGGGGTGAGTACCTCTTTTCCCACCAAAGACCGCCCTCTAAAAATTATAACAGTTTATCTTACACCCAAGGTCCACAAATGGTGAGGGGAGAGGATACGTTGTTATAATTTTGGGATTACAAATAGCTATTTAAGCAAGACACAATAGACACTTAACTATGGTAAAGAAGACACATGGAAATTTAAAAACATGTCGTATTTTAAGCCTAAATGAGGTTATAGTTCATTTTACAAAACCCCTTAAAGACCTGCAAACAAATTGTTAGGGATTTTAGCAATGGGGTCTTCAAAAGAACGTCCTGCAAAACAACCTAGAAAATTTCAACTACCAAAATGACAAGAAAGTTGTTAAAAAAGATTAGCTAAAATCAAAATAAATCAAAAAATTTAATTTAACTACTGTAAATAACAGATGCATAGCAACAGTGAATAAATGCGCATAATTATGAAACCGATGCGTAGAATTAACAGATGCACATCATAAATATGTAAATGCACAGAACAGAGTGATGGATGCATAGAATAGATGAATGGATGCACAGGAATTGTGAGTGAATGCGCAGGGAAAACCTGAAAATGACTGCACACAAAAAACTACAAATAAAATGTTAAAAATGTGGGGAAGGCCACATGGTGGGCATAAAAAATGTATGCAAATTAGATGTCTAATACTAGAAATGATAAATTAACTAATTAGAAGCTAACAAATCTATCTAATGCAACACAATGAAGAATGCAAAGTAATCACAAATGATGAAATTAAATCAATTACCTTCACCTACCATACAGCTTATCTCCATTATCCTCCTAGCCTTGATTTCTTGAGGATGTTGAGCTCTCAAATTTCCAAATGAAGCCTTTTTCCCAAGATGCCACCAAAGTGTGGAGATTTGATGATGAATGCAAAATAGCTAAAAGCTTGATTATGAAACTAATGGATGGAATGAAAATGATGATAATATGGATACTTATGCTTGAATGCTCTTGAAATGCTTGATTGCTTGAAGATTCTCGAATGCTTGAAATGCTTGATTGCCTATTCACTATTAGCTCACAAAGGGGAAATTAGGCTCCTTTTATAGATTTTTGGAGGATCTAAGCCTAGGTGGCACAATCCTATGGTGGAGAATGAAAAGTGGAAGATCCTAGGGCTAGGATTGACTTGGTTGAAGGAGTTGAGAGAAAGGGGGATGTAGTTGGAATGTGAGAGGAAGAATAGGGATGATGTTCCTCTCACATTGACATGGAGGAGAACAAGGTGGAAGGGAAAGACACATGTCAAGTGTCTCACAAAGACCAAAGAGAGGAAGAGGGAAGGACTTTTTCCTCATGAGGACTCTTGGTACAAGTGTCCCATGAGTCACCTTTGACCCTTACAGTGGCTTGAGAAGTCCCTTAGGAATAGGGCATGTCTCTTGACTTGGTTTAAGAAAGGACATGTGGTCATGAGACCAAGTCCTATGAGGCCACATAGCCCTTAAGAATAGGACATGTGTGGGTGAGGATAATTACTAATAAATAATTAATAATAATTATTTATTTTAGCCAAAGTGATGTGTCAGGTGACTAGGTAGGTGAGGTGGACTAGGGGACTTAGTCATATTTAGGTGATTGTATATTTAATTAAATCACTTTAATAAGACTAATTAGAAGACTTAGGATAGAGGAATAGACTATAGTGAATTTACTAAATAAATTAAATAATCTATTTAATAAATAGAGGAAATAATTATTAATTAAATAATAAATATTTAATTAATTGATCAAGTCAATATCAATTAAATAATAAATATTCAATTAATTAAGGAAGCCATTAGTGTATACAGTTGGTTCGTGCATGAACTCCATAGATTGAGTATAGAATTCTCTAACATGATCTTGGGGATCAGAGTTTCCATCATATTTATCATATTTCAGTATCTCCACTATTTTTGGGAATGGTGAAATGTACAAGTTTTTGTCAAATGGAAAGGGGCATAGAGCCACCATAGAAAATTATTTAGGTTCTTTCTCTTTTTCCATCTTGTTTAACTTAACTTGCATAGCATGCATCTGTTTCATAATGGTTGTGAAGGGAGTTTCTTCCTCTTGAGTGACGATATCTTCAACATTAAAGTTTGGAGGAAGTTTGTCTCCTTCTCGAGCTAGATCTAGGAAGTATGTCTCTTTCTCTTCAAGCAAGAAGTGTCTCATCATTATTTTGAAGTTATCATCATTCTGATATTGGGTATTTTCAGAAGGTGTGGGTTCTTGATCCACACCATGTTGAGATTGTTGTCCTTGGGAGCCTTGGTTTTCTCCTCCTTGAGATATGGTGTTGTTATGAGGACTACCAGGGATTGATTGATGTGGAGTTTGTTGACCACCATCACGAATTGATGTAGGTGGGGTGACATAACCACCTTTCAAGTAAAGATTGCCAAGAGCATCTTCTTCAAATTTAATTGTGTCGTAAGGTTGATGAAATGTCTGAGCAATCACAAAAGATGCTGCTGAAGAGAATGTGGGTTGTTCTCCTTGTTTTCTTTGTAAGGAACCTCTAGTTTCCACCATTAACCTTGGGTGAAGCAAAAGAGCAAGATTAAGATAGCTGAAGAATGACTTGATTCAAGAAGATCGAATGATGCAACCTTGTCAAGATTGGATTGGTTGAAGATTGATTTGGAGGTAAATGAATGATACTATACCCTAGATGTATGGGTAGATGCCCAAAAGATGGTGGACATGAGCTTGCAACACAACCATTTTGTTGAAGATTGAATTGAAGATGATTTTGACAAGATTTTGACACAAGATCAAATGGGATTCAAATCGATAGATCAGAAGGCTGGATCAAACTCAAGAGACCACATCGGGTAAATAGATTGAATTTTTCTGATTATTTGTTCTGTTCCTGACATAGTGAATTCTCTGATAGAATCTAGAAGTTGGCTGTAAAAATTGGATTTTTGACAAATTTTGGAGGTTTCTGGCAACTTTGTAAAATTTTGATACGAGTTTCTCTAGGCTCATTGGTGCAGGAGCACCTCTATGAGGGCCCTCACCATCCATTTTTGGTGTGTTCATCTTCAATGATGAAGTTGGAGTTAGAATGAGAGCTTGAAGCTCATTTTGGTTGTGTCTAGGCAATGTTTAAGTCCTAGAAGTTCTTTTGGTTTTCCTAAGTTGTAAGGCATCCTGATTCATAGAGTGATGTGATGTCATCCCGAATCAATGCTTGGATAGGAGGTTGTAGTATTAGGTTGGGCTGAATGTGTTTGAGCACATGTGAGTGCTTCAAGAGGCCTTCAAGAGAGGTCATTGAAGAAATGAGTCCATATTGTCTTATGCAACAAGAGTTTCTTGAAAGTTGTCAGCAACTTTTGAAAGTTGCTAAGCAACTTTTTCAGACTTATGTCCTAACCTAATCTCAGTGGCTAAGAAGCCCTAATATCTTTCACACACCAAGGAGGAGACTATATTAACTTTTAAAAACCATAATGTGAGGGTTGGTGATCATATTGTATGGTGTTAATACGGTAGATCAGACTGAACATTGTGAAAGCTAGAACAGTCACTGTTTTGGACTGTTGGAATGTGAATAGTTGGTGTTTTTGGTGTAACTTGGTTTTAGTAATTTCCTTGAATGTGTTTCCTTTCCATTTTTATGCATTAGAATAGTTTGTAAAGGTTGCATTTTTTTTTTTTGTTTGAGTTCTTCCATTTGACAGTGCTCTTCTAGTTTGGAGAGCTTATTGTAAATGGGCCTGTAGATCTTGTTTCCACCATGGGATTTCCATGGGACTTTGGATTCCAAGATTAAAGACCCTAAAATTATACAATAAACAAGTAGGGCCCCAACAAACAGAAGCAAGCAATGGCTTGACAAAGCCCTAGGTGAATTGGAGCAATCTAGCTAGAGATGTGCAATAGCAAAAGAACTCCAGCAGGTGACAGGGAGAGTTTCATGACTTGCCTTTTGGTGGAAGTCAAGATGGATGTTTGAAGACTTATTATTGTGAAGGAGAAGGTTTGCAAGGTCTTAGAAATGCAATGGTGAAGCTAGGAGTAGGGAAAAGTCCTATAATCCTTGAAACACTCATAAATAACAATAGGTACTGTACGGTCGAATGGGCACCTGAGGCCCCAAAAATCCATTAGATTGGATCATTTATAGTCAAATTTATTTAGGACAGGGTGGAAGAAACATTGAGCAAAGGGCTTCAAATTCCCTAAGAAACTAGAAGGAGGGCTAATTAGGCCTCCTCCTTGTAGCCCTAGTTTACAAAGTAACTACCAAATCAGGTGCTTCCAAAACCTTTCCAAGATGATGAATAAGTGTCATTAGCCCTAAAAAGTTCTTGAAACTCATAAAATTCACTTTTGGATTTTGTAGGAGCAGTGGAAGACTAAAAAGCCCTTATGAGCCAATATAAGGGTTAGTAGCCTGAAATGAAAGTTTGTCATGATGATGAATGAATTGGTTTAACTTGGTGGGTTGGTTAGGTAGGTTAGGGGGTCCTTGAAAGTATTAGGTATCCTATAGATCAACCACAGGTTTCAGGAGCACACTTGAGTCCTTGGGCAAGGATCAAAGCATAGACTAGCTGCTCTATCCTAGCCTCCCCATCACTCGTACGAGTCTGGGTTAGGTCTGGCACGTTAGTTGATAGCACTCATACAATAGCTACAACACTCATATGATAGTTGACACTAGGAGAAAAATTTTCTTGACTTTTGTGACAATACTTGTACGATAGTATACAGTCTCCCATACGACAATCTGCGGGTTTTGGCACAACAATCAGGTAAACTCGTACGACTTTCTAAGGCCTCTGGATTTTTTCTTCAGATTTGCAATTTTTTAGTTTTTCAGTATTAGATTGTTTGCAAAATTTTATGTCCAAGTTTGAATATCTATGTAATAGTTCATCTCAGGTTCTTTTGTTGTGAGTAACCAAGTAAATATCAAGCACGCAGAACAATTAGAAAGAGAATAAGAAATCATCTTCAAACAATGAACAAGGGACAAAGAAACCTTGCACATGAAGAAAAATAGTGACTTATTGTTCTAATCCCTAAGAGTGCTATTTGTGTATGTTCTCAAAAAAATTTTCAATCACACACATAGTCCTAGAAAATGAAAAATTTGGCCTCACTAGGGTTTTTAGTAATGGTCTGACTCTGCAACTTTTGTAATCTCAAGAGGGCAAAATCCAATCTAGGCATACCAGGGTTTTGACATAGTCTAAAAATTTAATCAATTAGGAGCTACTGAGGATATCTAACAGCCCAACAAGAGTCTACACCTGTGGAGATTTCTTCCCCAAAGACATTTATCTAGCGATTGTTGCTACCGTGGCGAAAATGGCTATTACAGCGTGAGGTTCCATCCAGGTGGTTGACCTAATAAATAGAATTTCCACTATGGTTAACCCTCTCTAATGGTGACACAAAATAGACCACATGGGGACTTGGTCTAGATTCAAGGATCTGAGTTTATGATACTACCCAAAAAGGGAGTAGAGCATAATCTTCTAGCCTTTTCACTTTTACCCAAACACAGTAGACAGATTCTTTGACATGCTAAGACTGAAATCACCTCACCAAGGTTTGTGATGTCAACAACAATGTCTACTAAGCTCTCTAAGTGGGACCAAGAGAGAATGTACTGATCAAAGTTGAGGACCAAACCAAGTAGAATGTGAGATAATAATAGTATCCTCCCTACCTACAAGGGGATCTATCTTCAAGAAGAGCTTCGCATGCAAAAAAAGAGAATGAAGCCCACTCTCTCAAGAAATCCACAAATAGTGTTCATAGGGCCTAATTACTATGTGTAACAAATATGAAAAAAGAAAATCTATGTTCTTTTTAGAGCCCAAGACTGAAGTGTGATTTATGAAAGCAGGGAAGACACTCAAGATAGAATGTGAGAGATTCATTTTATGTCCCAAATCAAAATGTTATCAGA
The DNA here is from genome assembly GCA_027943335.1 of Chamaecyparis obtusa. Taxonomy (NCBI): domain Eukaryota; kingdom Viridiplantae; phylum Streptophyta; class Pinopsida; order Cupressales; family Cupressaceae; genus Chamaecyparis; species Chamaecyparis obtusa. Next base: position 659,083 of record BSBK01000062.1, on the reverse strand, counting down.
TTGTAGTAGAATACCTAAGTTCCCACTCAACATGCTTAGTAGATTTTACCTAACTTTTATCTTTGTTGAGAAATCCCATGAGAAAAAATAGCAAGTATCAATTAGAAACAAAAGATATCAATTGTTAGGGTTAGCTATCAGTCCAAATCCAAAATCCAAATTTGAAAGACAAACTGGAAGTCTAATACGACAATTGAATCTGTGGTACCAAAACTTGTACGATAGTAGGTTACCTCCCACATGACAATCTAGGCACGATACGATAGGGGGTATGTCCACCCATGACAGAGTAATCCTGAAATGACAATATATATGACAATAGGCATGATTCTTGAAAACACCAATTGTCGTATGATAGTCAGGGGGTCCTGGCACGACACTCTGACAAAACTCGTATGAAAAATGTACAGACATAAAGTAAAAATTGCACTTTTGATAGAAAAGGACAAAAAATTGATAGAAATTGTTAGAAGATGAAATGGAAACCCGTTTCAGGACCCCATGGTGGGTGCCATAAATGTGTGTGTGAATTTTGTAACTAGCTATGGACACAACACTTCAGTAAAACATTAGAGGTTAGCAAATAAAGAAATCTGCAAATAAGAACAATGTAGCTAACCAGGTGATTTACTGCCTTCGAGTAGGTGTGAGTGTGGTATACTCAGAATAGACCAAGATCAGTGACAATGCAACACCTAAATGAAGGATTTAAATGATTGAAAGCAATAAAATATGAATGCAGATTAATCTTTTTTTTTTTTTTGTATGCACTAAGATAAAAAAATTGATATGAAACTAATCTAGAATGAATTGGGATGACATGAAAATTAATCTAACAATGATATTCTATGGATGAATGATATGAACCCTCAAAAACAATAACAAAAATCTCACAATCACCTTGTTCGCAAAAGCTTGATTCTTCAGATGCAAATTTGCCAGAGTAAGGATGCAAATTCAAGGGATCCTTTTGTGAGGAGCTGAGCCTTGATTATATAAAAATCTAGGGTTTGAGTATTTTTTGAGAAAAGCCATAAATCACTCTTGATAAACTCAGGTCGATTTTTTAGTTAACAAGAAATTAGGAATAGATCAACTCATAAAATCATGCAAAATCACTTTTTATCACAAAATAGAGTTTAGTTCACTTTCAACTCATAATTAGATGTCGAGTTTATATAGTTAACAAATTGAAATTGATAATGGATTTAAAGTAGACTTCTTTCCTGATTGTGCATGATTTAATATGAATTAATTTAAAAATAAAGTGATTTATTCTCAACTTAACTGATTTTGAATTAAAACAATTGATTTATAGGTTAATCAATTATTAAATCAAACTTTGATTCAAAAATTATATCATTAAATATTAACAACTGGATTTAATTAATTAAATAAGAATTTAATCAATTATTCTTAGGATTTCTGATTTGTTGTCAAAATTAAATAGTATAATTTATGAATAAATATAATTAAATCTAATTAAATAATTAAGTGGTTGAATTAAATTAATTAATTAAATATTTATCATATTCAATTAATTAACTTTAGGATAAATAATGATTTTTATCACCAAATAATATTAAATTAAAGATAATTAGGATAATTAGGAATATTCAAGGAATATTCCCCGATGCAGAATTAAGATAATCAATTTAGGTTTTGATGAACTGATGTGTAGATGTGCCTTAAGTTAATACTTTGATGTTGATTTCATTCGATTTAATGATGTAGGAGGTTAATGAACCTATAGCCCATTTTTGGGGTATTACAGGTTTCAACATAAGCAAGGTGAATTGTTTCATTTACTTTGTTTATCTCTGCAATTTCAATTCAATTTCAAGGTTAATTCCTAAATTGGGGTTTGACTAAGGCAAACCCATCCCCCCAACAAAAAAAACCATTTTTCTTGTAGGTACAAGTGTGGGACGACAAATTACAGTGCAGATCTGGATACCCTTTTCGTCAAACTTCTAGGATCCACGAACAGAATTTCCATCAGAGCTATTTTAGGTCAAGGATGACCTTCAGTGGGGGTCAAGACTATACCCCAGGATAAGATCTTACCCCAAGGTAAGGTCTTACCCTGGCCTTGAGGTCAATGATGACCTTGCTCAGAAAAGAAAAAGATTTCTAGGTTTTGTAGATCTTGCAATTTCGATTTTGGATTATAGAAATCAACAGTTCCTGAGATTGTTTGAAAGGGTTTTAAGTTGAGTCTTTTTTAGAGGTAAGCACCTTTATTTCTTCATTCAATATTTGCCTTCTACATTTACTTTCCATATCATTACAATTTCATGTATGTGTAAAATATCGGTTTTGGGGTCTCTTTTATGTGCAAACCATTATTCTAGGACCCCACTGCATATTTTATCTGATACATTTTGGTGAACCCAACATGCTTACCCATTTCTTTTATAGAATTAGATGCCCTATTGTGTTAGATTTCCCTTTGTATTATCTTGTGTGTTAACCTTCATCTTACATTTTGGTGAACCTGTGATAGACAACTCTTTCTTTTTGGTGTTAGATTTGCATTTTGTGTTAGATCTTACATGCTTACAAAAGTAGATTTATTTTATGATCTTATATTTCAAAAATACAAAAAAATCACAAAATTTCTTTAAAAATACATGTGGAATTAGATGCCCTATTGTGTTTCATTTGAATGCACTTGGATATATCTAGATCTATTTTGTATTAATTTCTTTATTCATTATCATGTTGCACAAGTTGTTTCAAGTGTTTTTCAAGTGCCTTATTGATAGAGATGATAATCCTCCTATTTGGGATGAACCTTTGGATTTGGATGTTGATTACTCTCATCCTCATGAAACCATTGTGGATGATTCTACTTTTTGGGATGAACACTTGGATAAAGACATTGATTTATCCCCTCCTCATGAAGAAGCTTTGATACAAGAGGGTGATTTATTAATATGACCTATCAATACATGATGGTGATTCTTTTTCTAAAACATACTCACCTTATGCAGACATTTTAGTGAAAGAAGATGACATTATAGATGCTTTAACTCAATTTGGGATTCCTTCTAGTGATGAGGCATTAGCGGAGAATGATATGAATTTCCTTAATGTTTTCCATCTTAGTGATGATCTTATGGAGAACCAAGATCCTATTTCATCTCCTCCTAGGATGTCTTCTTTGCTTCCTTTTTGTGAATCTATTTGTAGTGTTGAAACAACTAATATGTTTTTTCTGAAACCCTTGTTGACTGTCAAAGGTTGTCCTCACATTACTATCAAAGGTAAACCTATGGATTCTTTAGAGTCTTTCAATGATCAAGATTTGATAGCTCACACTTATCATACAAGGAATAAGCCTCAACCTAGTCTAGTGGTTTCTACTTCTTTACCAGCTTCTCAACCTATTCTTCCTCCTCCACCCCATCTTCCTAGCAAGGAGTATGATTTGATAAACCAATTACAAGATACTCCTACCAAGATTTCTTTATGGGAGCTTCTTCAAACTTCACCTACTTACTATGAAGCCTTTCAAAAAGGTCTAGAAACTCTTCCCACTCCACCTCCTAATCAAGAGAAAATCAATAACTTCTTATAGTGCATGCATGCTACCCCACGTGCTCCTGACATTGTATTTACTCAAAAGGATTTACCTTCTAAAGAAGTTCAGAATCAATATGATGCTCTTATGGTTGCTGTTACTATCAATAAAAGTATCATTCCTAGGACCTTGATTGATAATGGATATGGGCTTAATATTTGTATCATGGACATGCTCAAAGAATTAAAGTCGATCTTTCAACTATCCAACTTGACAATGTTCCTATATGTGGCTTTGATAACATTTCTAACAACACTTTAGGCATCATTACCTTACCTATCAAAGTAGGTTTGGTCATCCTGAATACACCTATTCATGTTATGCCTAGACCTCTCAATTATAACCTTCTTTTGGGTAGACCTTGGTTGCATGCGATGCATGTTGTTCCTTCCACCCTTCACTTTAAAGTCAAGTTTATTCATAACAACTGTTAGAATAATTGAGAGGGGGGTGAATTAGTTATCCAATGTCCCAAAAAAAAATGTATAATTCAAAACAACTTCTCTATTTCTACTCCTCGGTAAACAATAACTACTTTCACTATCTATGCTTTTACCGATTACCAGTCAAATACTATAACAATTACCAATCAAATCTAACATGTAACATGTAAAGAATGATAACACATAGATATCACAATCAACACATAACACAAGAGATTTAATGTGGAAACCCTGTAAAGGGAAAAACCACTTGGGATGGGCAACCCAAAATTGTTCACTCTTCTGAAGTGAGGTTGGTTAAGACCCAACCCTATTAAAGGTTTACAAACACACTATCAGATGTGACCTTGTTAGAGGATTTTAGAATAGAAGTTATCGTCCAACTAGAATTCACTATGGGGTTGATAGGATAACAATGTTCATGTTAGATTTGATAACCATCAAATCTTCCCAAGAACACCTACATGCAAAGACTGCTACAAGAATGAAGATAGAAGAGAAGGCAGAAACTATGGCGGCCAAAAGGCCAGAGATAGGAAAATCATTATGATAGAAAAAAGCTTCTATTAACCAAATGAAATTACAATACAATCTCCTTATGAATTACAAAGCGGTGAATCCTTATAAAGGATACCGAAACCCTAAAAGGGAAACTTCTAAGAAATGGAAACTTTCCTAAGTCTAACTTAAGAAAAGAGTAGATAAACTAATACTTAACTAATTTAATTATTAGCAATACTCGACTACTCTAACACCCCCCCTTAAGTGTAACTTAGGGAGAAGCAAAAAAGCTAAACTACTGCAGAAAGCAGGAAAGATGGGTCCCAGCAACAAGGCCTGATCAGGTACCCAAAACAAAAAGAAAAAGATGTCCCAGAGAAAGGAACAAGAAAAAAGCAAGAAGCAACTCCGAAGCATGTCTGAAAACTCTGTCAGAAGATACTGCTGGAACCCCCACTGAAGTGCATGACCAGGTAGAGAAGACAAATGTCTGAAGAGCTGATCAATCAAACTTGGAAGCAATAGAACCAACAGGTGAACCCCCCCATAATTCTGAACTAGGAGAGGTGACAGAAACACTGAAATGCGATGCCAAAAACAACTATAGAAGAAGAACTAGGAACACCAACAGTGCAACAGAAGCACACACACAAGATAAAGGGCAGTGTCATAGACACACTACATGGGCTAATGTCATGGAAGGTATGCTCACTTGACAAAGGTGGATGTGCCTAAAGCGGCATAAACATCATAACCCCCCATGGCACTTTATAACAGAGTGCGAGTACATCAACCGAACAAAGTGTACAAGATCCAAGAATGCAGAAGTAGGCACTTTATCTTAGTGCATTTTACAGAACAAAGAGCAATAGAAGAGCATGCAAGCTCAAAAGCCAGAAAGAAGAGTGAGCTATGAACTCAGAAGAAGAGATCCCCGGACCTGTAGAACCAAGCACTCCACCAGAGGGCATAAACTGCCAAATGCGAAGGAGTGAAAACCTGGAGTAGAATCTAGAAAAATAACCTCTGCCACTGAATAGCACACTGAACCAGCTTTCCGATGATATCTCGTTTGCCAAAAAAGGAGTCCGGATGAGCCAGATATGACTCCCGGAAGGCAAAAAGAGACATCAGACATCAACAGAAAAAAACACTGTTGAAACGGTGGAACCAAAAACCCTAACCTCCACCATCAAAAAGTTCTTGGAAAGAGCTTTCTGACGGTATATGGAAGTCAGAAAAAACCCTCGTATGCTCCTTGTAGAGCGAAAACAGATAGATACCCCCAAAAAGGCACTAAAATCAGGTTTTAAGCCCCTGGGGCTAAAAAAAAATAAGGCCCCTGGGCGCATGGCGCGCGCAGGGGGCTGAAGCTGGAACCCTTGGTCACTCATGTGACCGCCGCTGAGAACAAAAGGGGCCGGCGGGGCTTAAAACCCGTCGGGCGGCGCGGCGGTGGAGGAGCCGGGCGGCGATGCCGATGGTGGGCGCGCTCGGCGGAGGGGTGGCGGGGGCGGGCCGCGGTGGTGCGGTGGCGGCGCCTTGGAGGAGCGCCGGTGGCGCGGTGGCGGCGCCAACAAATTTGCACTGTATGCATTAATTTTAACGCAAAAAATAATAAAAAATTATTTTTTTAAAAAAAATTTTGCCTCGGATTTCGTGTCGTACGGCCCTAGGAGGTCGAAAAAATTCTCCAAAGGCCCCGGTGTCCAAATCGGATGAGCTTTATATGGATTCTGGGGTTTTTGGGCCTTCTGGATGCAATGGAAGTGTCCGTTTGGGCCCAAAATGCCTCCAAAAATAGAGACCCCCCAGAACCACTAAAAGAAGCCAAAAAAGCTTCTGAAACCCTCTGTGCTTCAATAAAATAGGAACAGTGAACCGCATATCAGATCTGATACCATGTTAGGATTGATAACCATCAAATCTTCCCAAGAACACCTACATGCAAAGACTGCTACAAGAATGAAGACAGCAGAGAAGGCAGAAACTATGGCGGCCAAAAGGCCAGAGACAGGAAAATCATTGTGATAGAAAAAAGCTTCTATTAACCAAATGAAATTACAATACAATCTCCTTATGAATTACAAAGCGGTGAATCCTTATAAAGGATACCGAAACCCTAAAAGGGAAACTTTTAAGAAATGGAAACTTTCCTAAGTCTAACTTAAGCAAAGAGTAGATAAACTAATAATTAACTAATTTAATTATTAGCAATACTCAACTACTCTAACAGTTCATTCTATGAATGATACATCATAAGACTTTTAGAGTCCACTTGGTTAAGAGATTTTGACTGTGTACAATGGTTAAATATGTAACAGTAAATGACCTGCATTAATACAACTTCAATTGCAGATTATAGATCAATATTCAGTCCATACAAATCCTTCTGATCAATATTTCACTTCAGATTCAATACTGTATCAACTTACTATCTATTGGTAATTGTTCTCTGTAGCTCGATAATTGTTTTGTAGCTCGGTTCTTACTTAACCAGTATGATCAAAATGCATGAAAACCTTGTTCACATGATATTCCTGTAGTATCTTCTTCTTCCGACATCATCATAAAGAAATTATGTTCTCTTATATAGATGGATAAATCATTTTCTTCTCCACCATCAGATTTTTACGCTTAACCACATTCATAGATTTTGCCACTTCAAACTTTCTCGACACTTGTGTCAATAACATGTTTGATTCTCATCCTTTAGATCTTTCCTAAATTTTTTCAGCCGTCGATCTGTGTAACAAACATTATCTATTACCTCGATGTTATACTCTTGCTAGCTCATCAATCTTATCAGCTAAACTAATCATTTAATTCATTTTGTTCCACTCAGTTAACAAAGAAATGTGTCAGTGAATATTGCTTGATTAATACTACGATCGGTATACACTACACTCCGTCGGTGTATACAAGAGATGCTTCATTTACCGACAACACTGCTTTGTGTCTTTCAGCTCTATACTTCATCATACATGAATGCAACATAATAAAGTCAATATCATCAAGTCATAGACTCGTCAACAAGTTACTCAATGTGTTCCTTATCCTCATTTGTCATGTACATCTTTCCTCATGTAGATTTTTCTATTCTTCATCTTTTTCACCTTTCTTTAGATGTCTCGGTATAGTAACTTACAAGATAAGTGTTGTCAAACTAGTTGACATCAATGACAACATCATACTAATTTAATCATATTACATATCTAATCAGCAACTCCTTAGTGATCTTTAATCACAGATCCTTCAATCAGATTCCAAATCAATTGTAGTCCAACAAACAACATGATGTATACACTTCATGCGGATGATGCACCAAATCATTGCTTGAATATTCAAACCTACACTACTCCTAATCCTAATAGTAATCCTTCTTCCTCTAATGCTCTTCTTGGCTATAATTGGGGAACCTTGGATTTTAATCCTACCTTTATTGGAGAATATAAGGTTTTTGATCTTGATTTTTGTTGGATACAATTTTCTGAAGGACATTGTTGGATTAGCTATGTGTTGTCTTTGATGTCACACAAATGTCATATCAATTATCATTCTCAATGTCTACTGAGTTCAGTTGGTCAGCTAAGCAATTCTCAGTGTCTACCAAGCTCAGTCAGTCAGTTAGGCAGTTTTTAGTGTCTACCAAGAGCTCTCGGGTGTCTAAAGGAAACATGACAGGGTAACAGTGTTAATCGAGCCTCCTTGATTATCGAAGGAAAAGTAGTGGTTATCGAGCTCTCTCAGTCTCCAAAGGATGTTGTAGAATTCGTTGTGGTTACCGAGTTGACTCGGTCACCGAAGGAAATCTTTTCAGGATTAATGTTTACCGAGCATGGTCGGCCTTTCAAAGGATTTTGTTATTATAGTTTGTTTATCTAAGCCGACTGTTATAATAATTATTTGTGCCGACTTGACAATCTAAATGTTAATCAAAATGACATATATATATAGAAGGTCAAGTGGTGAATAAAATATATACAACATGCAGAAATCATTTTGAAGAAAGGTATGTACGAATTTTGAAGGATGGTTAGATATCCTTGAGGAGCAGCAAATATTTATTTGATTAGTAAGGATCTAGTGAAGCAGAACATAGATCTATATTCATCAATTCAGTTGTAGGTCATTTCATTGTTACTCTCTTACAATTGTAGCGGTGATATCAAAATCTTTTAACCGAGTTGGTTTAACAACCATTTTGTAAATCCTCTAACAAGGTGACAGTTCTATTGAATTTTTTCAAGACCTCTTACAAGGTCACCCCTAGCAGGGTGATTAAATCCTCTAACAAGGTCACACCTAACAGTGTGTTTTATAACCTTTTATTGGGTTGGCTTCTAACTGGGCATCACTTCAGAAGAGTGAAAAATAGTAACTAGTTACATTGGTGGTTTTTCCCATATTGGGTTTCCATGGTAAATTTGGTGTCTCTTGTGTTCATGTTATTTTCTTTATTCAGGTAAGTTAATCAGTGTTGAATGCTCAAGAATAGTTTAATTATTACACACTTCAAGGATCAAGTTATAGTAGTTCTCTGTATATTTACCGAGTGGCACAGTAAATAATTTGTTAAGATATTTAAGGGATCAGTGGTAATTTTTTTGTGGTTAATTGATTCACCCCCCCCTCTTAGTTACTGCATCTATATTTCCAACAATTGGTATAAGAGCTTTTGGTGCTTGCAGGAAGGGTTTCAAGGACCTAAGCTAAAGATTAGGATGTCTTACAAAAGAGAAATTCCAAGGCTTAACAAAAATAACTTTTCAGCATGGCAAGGTCTCATGAGACTACATCTAGCTTCCATTGGTGATTTAGGATGCAAATATATTGATCAAGAATATACAATTCCTACTGGCACATTAATTGTTGAAGACATTGCAGAGAAGAAGAACCATAACACTATGATGATAGACATTGCATCAGCTCTTAGCTATGAAGAATTTGATGAAATCAAAGACTGCACAACTGCTCATGAAATGTGGAACAAGCTGAAGAAAATCTATGGTGGTGATGACAATGTGAAGAGAGCCAAAGTAGAGAGCCTAAGAGGACAATTTGATCAGATGAAAATGAGAGAAGAAGAAAACATTGCAAAATATGTTGAAAGGATCAAGACAAGTGTTAGTGCAATCAGAGCTTCTGGAGGAAAAATTGATGATGAAACTGTTATAAGTAAGGTTCTTAGAACATTACTTCCTATTTATGCAATAAGAGTTTCTGCTATTCAAGAAAGAAGATGTGAAGAAAATCACAATATAACTTTGGATGCCTTAGTTGGAATATTGACAACCTTTGAACTGGATAACTATGACAACTATGTTCCAACTTCTAAAAATATTGAATCAGCTTTTGAGGCCAAACTTTCACTCAAGAAAGGGAAGAAAATTCAATCAAAAAGTGAAGAAGAATCAGAGGAAAGTTCTGATAGCGATCTTGAAGTTATTGAAGCATTACTTGCAAAGAAGTATTCAAGAGGTAGAGGAAAATACAAAGGTAAAACTCCCCTAATCTATTTTTCATGTGAAGAAATTGGTCATATTATAGCTAGGTGTCCAAACAAGCAAAGCAAAGATGAGAAGAAAAATTACAAGTACAATGGCAAGAAAAATTTCAAATCATTCAAGGATAAAGGTAAGAAAACATGTTTTTTAGCTAAAGATTTGGATGATAGTGAAGAAGAAATTGTTTTCATTGCTGTAAAAGATGAATCTGATAATGATGAAGAGGAAATGGCACTTATCTCTCATATAAGCAAGAATGATACATGGATTATAGATAGTGGATGTTCACATCATATGACTGGGGACAGGACTAAGTTTGAACACTTTGAAAACTTTGATGGTGGTAATGTAAGGTTTGGAAACAATGAACCTTGTTGTATAAAAGGAAAGGGATGAATTTCATTAACCAAAGAACTTATATGTGATAATGCATATTGGGTTGAAGGACTAAAGCATAATCTTCTAAGTGTAGCACAACTAATTAACATTGGATTCAAGGTTGAATTCATGAATGGCAAAGCAAGACTGCTGGATGACAAAGGAAAACTAATAGGATCAGGAAAACAAACCAAAGGTAACTTGTTTTATCTTGATCTTGGTGAATACAAATGTTTTATTGCTCAAATTGAAGAAAGTTGGTTATGGCACAAAAGGTTATGTCATGTAAATTTTGACAACATGATGAAAATAAGCAAATTCAAGAAAGTAAGAGGTATTCCTACTTTGAAGAAACTTGATGTTGGTCTATGCAAGAATTGTCAAATTGGTAAAATGGGAAAGTCTAGTTTTAAAAGTAAAAACTACCAGTCTGAAGATATTTTGGAAATTGTGCATACTGATTTATGTGGACCTATTGGAATTGAGAGATATACCAGAGAAAAATTCTTTATTCTCTTTGTTGATGATTACTCTAGAATGATGACTATTATGTATTTAAGAGAAAAGTCAGAAGCATTTGAGAAATTCAAATGGTATTTAGCAAGAGTAGAAAAGGAAACAAGAAAAAGAATAAAATGCTTGAGATTAGACAGAGGTGGTGAATTCATCTCCCATGAATTCAATAATTTCTACATTGAAAGAGGAATCAAAAGATAGGTATCAGCCCCCCGAACTCCTGAGCAGAATGGAATAGCTAAAAGAAGGAACAGATCTATCATGAACTGTGCAAGGACTCTAATGATTGAAAAGAACATTGCTATGAAATACTAGAAGGAAGCTATCAACACTGTAGTTCATACCTTGAACTGAGTACAGCTGAGAAAAGACACATTCAAGACTCTGTATGAGCTATGGTATGGCTACAAACTAAATGTAAGTTACCTAAAAGTATTTGGTAGTAAATATTATATCTTAAAAGAATCTAGAAAAGGAAAACTTGATGTAAAAAGTGATGAAGGAATATTTTTGGGATATTCTTGCAAAAGTAAGGCATAAAGATGTCTAAATTTGTCTACTCACAAAATCATAGAAAGTGCACATGTGAGAATTGATGAGTTTGTAGAAAAGACTAAAGAAGAAAGCAAAAAGGAACCAGAGGATTACAGAAAATTTGTTTACATCGAACCTGATACACTGCCAGACACATATAAGGAAACTACATCTACCGAGCCCAGTATAGTAACCGAGTCACAAGAAGAAGTTCAGACCGAGTCACGAAGTACAGAGTCTCAATCTGAAGCTACTGAGCAATTATCTACCGAGCCCGAGCAACCTAAACCTGAAGATGAAGAAGATGACAATGTAACTCATTCAGGAAGCAAGGAACCTATATTGGCCAAGTACATCAGAAAGCATCATAAACCAGATCAGATTATTGGAAACAAATCAGATGGTACTATGACAAGAAGTAAACTAAAAGGTACATGTTTATTTGCTGATTTTGAACCTAAAAATGTCAAAGATGCATTGGAAAATGAAAGTTGGATCGAGGCTATGAATGAAGAAATAGAGAAAATAGAGAAAAATAAGACATGGACTCTTGTACCTAGGCCTAAAGATAAAAATATAATTGGGACAAAATGGGTATTCAGAAATAAGTTGAATGAAGATGGTCAAGTATCAAGAAACAAAGCAAGATTGGTATGTAAAGGATATTCTCAAGAAGAAGGAATAGATTATGGAGAGACTTTTGCTCCTGTTGCAAGATTAGAAGGTGTGAGGACTTTACTTGCATATGCAGCACATAAAGGATTTAAGGTATATAAGATGGATATAAAATCTGCATTTCTCAATGGTATTCTTGAGGAAGAAGTCTACATTGAGCAACTTGAAGGTTTTATTGATCCAGACAAAAGGGATATGGTCTGAAAATTACACAAAGCATTGTATGGTCTAAAACAAGCTCCTAGAGCATGGTATGAAAGATTACATAACTATCTTACTCAGATTGATTTCAAAAGAGCTAATGACAACAGTAATTTATACATCAAAGAAGGATCAGATAACAAAATTGTTTTGGCAGATATATTTGTGGATGATACTATGTTTATAGGAAATGATGATCAGTGCAAAGAATTTTCAGAGCATATGAACAAAGAATTTGAAATGTCTATGTTTGGTCAGATAAAATTCTTTGTTGGACTTTAGATTCAACAGAACAAAAATGGTATCTACATTACTCAGTCTAAATATATTAGGGAAATACTTAAGAAATTTGGTATGGAAGATTCAAAACTAGTTGGTACACCCATGTGTACTGGACTAAAGCTTACCAAAGATGATGATTCAAAAGAAGTAGATCAGACCTTATACAGATCAATGATTGGAAAATTATAGTATGTAGTACACACAAGGCCTGATATTGCCTTAGCAGTTGGTATAGTGGCAAGATTCTTAGCTAAACCTAGAGAAAATCACATGATGGCAATCAAAAGAATCTTGAGGTATTTAAGGGGAACTGAAGATTATGGCTTGTGGTATAAATTTGGAGGCAATCTGGATTTAAAAGTGTTTACTGATGCTGATTGGGCAGGAAACATTGATGACAAAAAGAGTACAAGTGGTGGAGCATTCTTTCTTGGCAAGAGGTTAGTATCTTGGACTAGTAAAAAGCAAAACTGCACATCCCAATCCACAACAGAAGCAGAATATGTTGCGATAGCAGTAAACTACTCTAATATTGTATGGTTTAAACAGCTTTTGGAAGGCATGAAGGTTGAGATCAAAGAACTAGTTGTTATGTTTTGTGATAATACAAGTGCAATAAATATTTCAAAGAATCCAGTAATGCATTCCAAAACCAAGCACATTGCAATAAACTATCACTTTGTCAGAGAATTGGTGCAGGACAAGGAAATCAGATTGGAATATATTCATACAAAAGAACAAATTGTAGATATCTTCACCAAGCCACTACCTAAGGATGCATTCTTGTATCTTAGAGGCAAGTTAGGGGTCACTCTCCTATCCAAGGTTCACTAAATAAAGTTTTAGTGATGCATCAACCAGAACATGTTGAAGATCAATCAGTTGATGTAGCATAGTCAGGGAATCATTGCATATGAATCAGTACATAAGGTACATTGATATTTATCGAAACTATGTAAGTTGTCTTTGGCATGTGTTGTTAAAGAGGGAGAGTTTGCTGTCATTTCAAGAAATTTCTAAGAAGAATAATTTGAGAAGTTATGAAGGAGAGTTCTTAGTCAGAAAGAAGTTTGAAGATGATAAGAATTAGAAGGAAGCTAAGGATATGTTTCTAGGTTTCTCTGTGAAATTTCATTGTGCTATGACATGTTGTGTTGCCATCAATGCCAAAGAGGGAGATTGTTGGATACAATTGTCTAAAGGACATTGTTGGATTATCTATGTGTTTTCTTTGATGTCACACAAATGTCATATCAATTATCATTCTCAGTGTCTACCGAGTTCAGTCGGTCAGCTAAGCAATTCTTAGTGTCTACCGAGCTCAGTCGGTTAGTTAGGTAGTTTTTAGTGTCTACCGAGATCTCTCGGGTGCCTAAGGAAACATGACAGGGTAACAGTGTTAATCGAGCCTCCTCGGTTATTGAATGAAAAGTAGTGGTTACCGAGCTCTGTCGATCTCCGAAGGATGTTGCAAAATTTTTTGTAGTTACCAAGTTGACTCGGTCACCGAAGGAAATCTTTTCAGGATTAATGTTTATCAAGCATGGTCGGCCTTTCAAAGGATTTTGTTATTACAGTTTGTTTATCTAAGTTGACTGTTATAATAATTATTTGTGCCGACTTGACAATCTAAATGTTAATTAAAATGGCATATATATATAGAAGGTCAAGTGGTGAATAAAATATATACAGCATGCAGAAATCATTTTGAAGAAAGGTATGTGTGAATTTTGAAGGATGGTTAGATATCCTTGAGGAGCAGCAAAGATTTATTTTATCAGTAAGGATCTAGTGAAGCAGAACAGAGATCTATATTCAGCAATTCAGTTGTAGGTCATTTCATTGTTACTCTCTTACAATTGTAGTAGTGATATCAAAATCTCTTAACCGAGTTGGTTTAACAACCATTTTGTAAATCCTCTAACAAGGTGATAGTTCTATTGAATTGTTTCAAGACCTCTTACAAGGCCACTCCTAGCAGGGTGATTAAATCCTCTAACAAGGTCACACCTAACAGTGTGTTTTGTAACCTTTTACCGGGTTGGCTTCTAACCGGGCATCACTTCAGAAGAGTCAAAAATAGTAACTAGTTACATTGGTGGTTTTTCCCATATTGGGTTTCCACGGTAAATCTGGTGTCCCTTATGTTCATGTTATTTTCTTTATTCATGTAAGTTAATTAGTGTTGAATGCTTAAGAACAATTTAATTATTACACACTTCAAGGATCAAGTTTTAGAATTTCTCTGTATGTTTACCGAGTGGCACAGTAAATAATTTGTTAAGATATTTAAGGGATCAGTGGTAATATTTTTGTGGTTAACTGATTCACCCGCCCCCTCTCAGTTACTGCATCTATATTTCCAACAGATTTTATGAAGCAACAAAGAGAGTTTTAACAAGGAGTTTTTACTTCTACTTCTAATACCATTCGTAATAAATTTGTCACTACTTCTACCCAAAATGAACATGTCAAACCTTCTAATGATGACATAGTGACTACCTGAAGTTCCATTGACTCCTTCTAATATGACTTCTCATTATGGTCCTAGTTATCATTTCCTAGTTAAACAAGGATTTAATGCTCAAGGATGTGGTAAGCATAACAAGGGAATTCAAATGCCCTTACAGAATGGGGGGCATGAGCATTCTTATGGATTGAGATTTAATCCTCAACAACAAATCAATGTTAACAACATCTCAAATAATACTTCAAAACATGATGAAACTATGAAGGAATTTGACCAAGAAGTTCTTTTGCCTAAGCTCCCTCATTCTAAGATGATTACTTGACCCTAACGCAAAAAGAAACATAGTCCACACTTGAAGACTCTTCCTTTTTATTTATATCATAGATTTCATGATCACTCTACTAATGAATGTCAAGCTTTACATTATAAGATTAGGCAGATCATTGATAGTAAGGTTATTTATATATCATGTGGCAATGAGTTGTATTTCAATCTTGTTTTCTCCAAATAACATTTATGTTCCTATTATGGAGCTCCACATTATGTAAACAATGTTAACCTAATCCTTGGGGGCTCATTGTCTTGTATAGTGTTGTGAGGGATATAATAGGTCCCCTTCCATCCTTGTTCCTACACTTGGGGGGAAAGGATGCCATCTCCTTATTTTCTGTCTTTCCAAGATTCACCTCTTTCCTCGGTTAAGAAGTATCTATCTATTATGGTATATCCAATCATACATGAACTTTTTTATTTGCATTGAGGATCTATGTCCTTGATCATAATCTATTTCATTATTTGACATTGGGTTTCCATGGTTAATAAATCTGTCACCTTAGAAGCTAAATAGTGTGTTATCCCTCATAAGGGTTACTTTTTTCCATTCTTGCATGATATCTCTTTGCATTCGTCCCTTCCATGGCCTCATAGGAGCTACGACCTTCTTAGCTTGGACTGGGTGTTGTCTATGGATATTGTTTTGATGTTGAAGAAGGCTTTATCCTTATTCTTTTATTTCCTTAACATGTCAAAATAGTATTTTTTTGTCATCTTAAGGAGGGGAGCATATATACAGCCTCACTCATTCTATATTATGCATTTTTGTTCTAACCTTTTGTTTTGTAGCATGCTAAATCCTGAAGAGACATGCATTTCTAATTTTAAATATGCTAAATCCTCAGATGGTAATGCACATAAGTTGCTAAATTCTAAAGAGACACACATTTTCAAATATGTTAAATCCTCTAAAGGTAACACACATAAGTTGCTAAATCCTGAAGAGATACACATTTTACAAATGTATTCTATGGTGATATGAGGATATGGATCCATAGGTACTTCATAAAAGCCATTAGAAGATGTACTACATACATGAACAAAGCCCCTAGAAGCTGATAAAATTTATGGGGTGACTATCAAGTGTTTTCTTTGTGGGCCATCCTATCCTTTTTTGTGGTTCATAGTGAGATACACACATCTTACTAGGCAAGCTAGCCACTCCTCTCTCCCCTTTTTCTCTCTTTTTCTAGTGATGTCTCTCTTATTGTAATCTTGGAGTTGATGAAGACTTGAGTCCCTGGGGGCTTGAGGATTCCTTTTTCCCTTTGATTTCAATAAGATTATCTTTTTCTTTGTGATCTCCTTTACCAAGACTTTGCATCAAGTCCATACTCTTGCTAAAGTGGGGGCTTAATGTATCATCTTAAAATCGAAGCACTTCCATGTTAAGAACATTTATCCCTCTGAGTAAGTGGTTTAGGGTCATGTTGAACACCTTGAATGGGTCTTTGACTTGGATCTGGCTTTTTCCCCTGTTCTGCCCCCATTTTCCACTTCTTTTCTGCATAATTCTGGCATCCTGATTTGAAATTCTAAGATTCTTGACATTTGGTTCAACGTCGACCTTTTGGGTCAATGTCTACCTTTTGGGTCAAATTTGACATTTTTGGTCAAATTCAACGTCAATTGACTTAAGTCAAAGTCGACCTTGACCTTGACCCAAGGTCCAAATTTCAAAGTTCCCCGATTTCCAGATGTTGGGTTTTAGAAAGAATTGTTTTCCCACCTACAGGTCGGCTATTTTGATCTTTGAAATAGTAAACTCTTAAATTACATTTAATCTAGGTACATTTCTAGGGGTATGGGCCCAATCAGAATTTATTTCTCATATGTGGCCCCTCTAGAAGTTTTTGCCCTAGATCACTATAAAAGGAGGCCTTCCTCTCTCATTTTCTCCATTTCTCATCCTCATAATGTCTCAAGAAAGAAAGAAATCAAGAAAGAAAGAAGGAGAAGGAAAGCATTCAAGCATTCATTCATCTTCAAGCATTCAAGATCCAATTCATCAAGGAGATCAATTTTTCGCCATTGAAGGATTCAATCTCTATGAAACCCTCTTGTTGAAGATTTCTCCATCCACATTGATCCAAGCCTCTTCCTATTTCAAGATCCATTCAAGATTGGTGTTGAAGATCTAAAGAAAATTGATTGGAGACATCCTATATTCAATTCTACATTTATTTGGAGCATCCATACTTGTGGATTCAAGTATTCAAATCCTCCACAAGGGTTTCAACATAAGTACGGTGAATTGTTCCATTTACTTAGTTTATCTCTGCAATTTTAATTCAATTTCAAGGTTAATTCCTAAATTGGGGTTTGACTAAGGCAAACCCCTCCCCCCAAACAAACAAAACCATTTTTCTTATAGGTACAAGTGCGAGATGATGGATTACAGTGCAAGTCTGGATACCCTTTTTGTCAAACTTCCCAGATTCACAAAAAAAATTTCTGTCAAAGTTGTTTCAGGTTAAGGACAACCTTCAATGGGGGTCAAGATTTTACCCTGGGGTAAGATCTTAGCCCGGTCCTGAGGTCAATGATGAACTTTCTTAGAAAAGAAAAATATTTTTGGGTTTTGTAGATCTCACAGTTTCGATTCAAGAATGTTAAAATAAATAGTTTCTGAGACTGTTTGACAGGGTTTTAAGCCGATTCTTTTTCAGAGGTAAGTACCTTTATTTCTTCATTTCAACATTTGCCTTCTACATTTACTTTCCATATCATTACATTTTCATGTATGTGTAAAATATCAGTTTTGGGATCTCTTTTATGTGTAAACCATTATTTTAGGACCCCACCACATATTTTATCTGATATATTTTGGTGAACCCAACACACTTACCCCTTTCTTTTGTGGAATTAGATGCCCTATTGAGTTAGATTTCCCTTTGTATTATCTTTTGTTTTCACCTTCATCTTACATTTTGGTGAACCGTGATTTTCAACTCTTTCTTTTTTATGTTAGATTTGCATTTTGTGTTAGATCTTACATGCTTACAAAATTAGATTTCTTTTATGCTCTTATATTTCAAAAATACAAAAAAATCACAAAATTTCTTTAAAAATACATGCGGAATTAGATGCCCTATTTTGTTTAATTTGAATGCACTTGGATATATCTAGATCCATTTCCTATGTATTTATTTATTCATTATCATGTTGCACAAGTTGTTTAAAGTGTTTTTCAAGTGCCTTATTGGTAGAGATGATAATGCTCCTATTTGGGTTTAACCTTTGGATTTGGATGTTGATTACTCTCTTGCTCATGAAACCATTGTGGATGATTCTACTTTTTGGGATGAGCCCTTGGACAAAGACATTGATATATCCCCTCCTCATGGACAAGCTTTGATACAAGATGGTGATATATTAATGGATGACCTATCAATACATGATGGTGATTCTTTTTCTAAAACACACTCATCTTATCCAAACATTTTAGCAAAAGAAGATGACATTATAGATGCTTTACCTCCATTTGGAATTCCTTCTAGTGATGAGGCATTAGCGGAGGAGAATGATATGAATTCACTTAATGATTTTCCTCTTAGTGATGATCTTATGGAGAATCAAGATCCTATTTCATCTCCTCCTAGGATGTCTTCTTTTCTTCCTTTTTCTGAATCTATTTGTAGTGTTGAGACAACTAATATGGTTTTTATGAAACCCTTATTAACTGTTAAAGGTTGTCCTCACATTACTATCAAAGGTAAACCTATGGAGTCTTTAGAATCTTTCAATGATCAAGATTCGATAGCTCACACTTATCGTACAAGGAATAACCCTCAACCTAATCTAGTGGTTTCTACTTCTTTACCACCTTCTCAACATATTATTTGTCGTCCAACCCATCTTCCTAGCAAGGAGTATGATTTGATAAACTAATTAAAAAATACTCCTGCCAAGATTTGTCTATGGGAGATTCTTCAAACTTCACCTACTTACTATGAAGCCTTGCAAAAATCTATAGCAACTCTTCCCACTCCACCTCCTAATTAGGAGAACATCAATAAATTCTTGCAATGCGTGCATGCTACTTCGGGTGCTCCTGAAATTGTATTTACTCAAAATGATTTACCTTCTAAAGAAGTTTAGAATCAATATGATGCTCTTATGGTTGCTATTATTATCAATAAAAGTATCATTGGTAGGACCTTGATTGATAATGGATCTGGGCTTAATATTTGTAGCATGGACATGCTCAAAGAAATTAAAGCTGATCTTTCAACTATTCAACCTGACAATGTTCCTATACATGGCTTTGATAACATTGCTAAGAACACTCTAGGCATCATTACCTTACCTATCAAAGTAGGTCCAGTCATCTTGAATACACCTATTCATGTTATGAATGGACCTCTCAATTATAACCTTCTTTTGGGTAGACCTTGGTTGCATGAGATGCATGCTGTTCCTTGATCATAATGTATTTCATTATTTGACATTGGGTTTCCTTGGTTGATAAATCTCTCACCTTAGAAGCTGAATAGTGTGTTATCCTTCACAAGGGTTACTTTTTTCCATTCTTGCATGATATCTCTTTGCATTCGTCCCTTCCATGGCCTCACAGGAGCTATGACCTTCTTGGCTTGGACTGGGTGTTGTCTATGGATATTGTCTTGATGTCAAAGATGGCTTTATCCTTGTTCATTTATTTCCTTAACATGTCAAAATAGTATGCTTTTTCCTTCTTAAGTATGGGGGCATATATACGACCTCTCTCGATCTATATTATGCCCTTTTTTTCTAAGATTTTTTTTTGCAACATGCTAAATCCTTGGACGGTAACACACATAAGTTGCTAAATCCTGAAGAGACATGCATTTCCAATTTAAAATATGCTAAATCCTCAGACAGTAACTCACATAAGTTGCTAAATCCTGAAGAGACACACATTTTCAAATATGGTGAATCCTCTAAAGGTAACACACATAAGGTTCTAAATCCTGAAGAGATACACATTTTACAAATGTATTCTACGGTGATATGAGGATATGGATCCATAGGTACTTCATAAAAGCTTCTAGAAGACATACTACATACATGCACAAAGCTACTGGAAGGCACAAAAATTTATGGGGTGATCATCAAGTGTTTTCTTGGTGGTCCATCCTATCCTTTTTTGTGGTTCACAGTGAGATACACATATCTTACTGGGCAAGCTAGCCACTCCTCTCTCCCCTTTTTCTCTCTTTTTCTAGTGATGTCTCTCTTATTGTAATCTTGGAGTTGAGGAATATTTGAGTCCCCAGGGGCTTGAGGATTCCTTTGTCTCTTTGATTTCAATAAGATTATCTTTTTCTTTGTGATCTCCTTTACCAAGAGTTTATATCGAGTCCATACTCTTGCTAAAGTGGGGGTTTAATGTATCATTTTAAAAAGGAATCACTTCCATGTTAACAACATTTAGCCCTCTGAGTAAGTGGTTTGGGGTCATGTCAAATGCCTTGAATGGGTCTTTGACTTGTATCAGGCTTTTTCCCCTATTTTGCCCCATTTTCCACTTCTTTTCTACATAATTTTGGCATCCTGATTTGAAATTTTGAGATTCTTGTCTTTTGGGTCAATGTTGACCTTTTGGGTCAAATTTTACCTTGACTTTGACCTAGGTGAAATTTGACCTCGACCTTGACCTAAGGTCCAAATTTCAAAGTTGCATGATTTCCAGATGTCAAGTTTTGGAAAGAATTTTTTTCCCGCCTCCGAGTCAGATGTTTTGATCTCCAAAATGGTAAATCTTAAATTTCATTTAATCTAGGTCCATTTCTAGGGGTATGGACCCAATGGGAATTTATTTCTCATATGTGGCCCCTCTAGAAGTTTGTGCCCTAGATCACTACAAAAGGAGGCCTTCCTCTCTGATTTTCTCCATCTCTCATCCTCATAATCTCTCAAGAAAGCAAGAAATCAAGAAAGAAAGAAGGAGAAGGAAAGAATTCAAGCATTCATTCATCTTCAAGCATTCAAGATCCAATTCATCAAGGAGATCCATTGTTAGCCATTGAAGGATTCAATCTCTATGGAGCCCTCTTGTTGAAGATTTCTCCATCCACATTCATCCAAGCCTCTTCCTGTTTCAAGATTCATTCAAGATTGGTGTTGAAGATCTAAAAAAAATTGATTGGAGACATCCTACATTCAATTCTACATTCATTTAGAGCATCCATACTTGTGGATTCAAGGATTCAGATCCTCCATAAGGGTTTCAACATAAGTAAGATGAATTGTTACATTTACTTTGTTTATCTCTGCAATTTCAATTAAATTTCAAGGTTAATTCATAAATTAGGGTTTGACTAAGGAAAAACCCTCCCCCCCAACAAACAAAACCATTTTTATTGTAGTTACAAGTGTGGGATGACAAATTACAGTGCAGATCTAGATACCCTTTTCATCAAACTTCCAGGATCCACAAACAAAATTATCATCAAAGCTGTTTCAGGTCAAATATGACCTTTAGTGGGTGTCAATATTGCACCTCAAGGTAAGATCTTACCCCTGCCCTAAGGTCAATGATGACCTTTCTTAGAAAAGAAAAATAATTTTTGGGTTTTGTAGATCTTGCAGTTTTGGTTCAAGCACCCAAAAAACAATAGTTTCTGAGACTATTTGATAGGGTTTTAAGCTGATTCTTTTTCAGAGGTAAGTACCTTTATTTCTTCATTTCAACATTTTCCTTCTACATTTACTTTCCATATCATTACAATTTCATGTATGTGTAAAATATTGGGCTTTGGGGTCTCTTTTATGTGCAAACCATTGTTTTGGGACCCCACTGAATATTTTATATGATACACTGATATCTTAGGGGTGGAAACTAAATCTTTTTCCTTATTCACATGTCATTGTATCACCTTGAGGTGTGGAAGTAACTTTTCTTACAAATTAGTTACATGATCTCTGATTTTATCTTCTTCTTTCCTCAGTTCTAATCTTAACTGCTAGATTTGTCAAACTTTAGCATAATGCTCATAAAATGCATTTGGCTCAGTTAAAAGATTATTTGCACTAATCTTGATATTTTAATCTAAATTTTTTATCTTTTCACTAAGCTCAGTAGTGAAGTGGTCTATAGTGCATAATTTGTGGAAAATTATAATAACTTGTTGAATAATTGCATCGAGATCAGTTATTACCTCAGATAACTTTACGTTATTAATTGCCACTTCTTCGCTGATTTGTTCTTCTTTCTTCAAATGTATCTTGGCCTCTTCTCATTCTTCAATTATTTTCTCTACATCTATATTTGGAGCATTTATATGGCTAGTTAGAGTAGCAAGTTGATCAATGATGGGAGTTTCCTCATCAACATTGATATCAGGGACTACTTGCATTAAAATTTCTCTAACATCTTCTAAGACCTATTTATATTTACTTTCTTGTCTTAGTTTTTCTTGTATAGCCTTCCTTGTGCACAGTTCTCCATGCCTTCTCAATGCTTCTAGGTCTAGAGCCCTCAGGTCACATGTGGGAATTTCTATGATTTCATCTAATGTGACTAGACCCTTACAATGTTTTTTCTTTTTCTTTGTCTCTTGTGTGCTAGAGGTGGGAGATTTCCCATATTGTACTAGAGCTTTAGTCTCTCGATTAGACTTTTCTTTCTTAGTAGACACTCTCTCTTCTTTATCTTTCCCTTTGACCGTTGTCTTGATTTTATGTCCTTGGGCTTCTTGCTTGGTGTCAATTGTAGATGTATCTATATTTTTCTCAGTTTTAGGCTCTTTAATTTTAGCCTCTTTGTTTTTAGGCTCATTTGTGTCCTTTTTCTCTTCTGTAACCTATCCTTCGGTTGTGTCCTTCTACTACTTGGGTGCTTGATCCTTAGGTTGCCCTTGTGTAGAAATATCAATTTCTTGTACTAATATCGGCACATTTCTTGGTATGTCTATTGTTGCTGCCTCAGTAGGTTGGTTTTCATTAGTATTGTCTGTAGCCATTGTGATGTCTTCATCAGCCTTAGCATCATTATCAGGATCTCCATTTGTAATGTCTTATATTACAACTTCATCAGTCCTGGTTGTTACTAATTGCTCAGAAGCATCTTATTTTCCCTCTTCAGTACATCCAGCTGGATAGAAGTGTTATCTCTATTGAGCATTAAAGGTTGTCATTAGTATCAAAGGTTATCAAAAATATCAATTGTTTACTTATATGAAGCTAGTTGGTAACTAGAAGAAAAATAGGCCAGTCGGTTATGTGTATACACCAAGCATCAGTCAGTTTACTAAGCATCAATAGACATCAATACCGAGTGACAGTAAACACTGAGAATTAGAACAAACACCAAGCAATTTATACAGTGTTTACCAGGGATCACATGAAATGGAAAAGTAATTAGGAATGGCACATTCTTCTATGAAAATGGTTACAACAGATCAAAAAATGTATTACCAAGATCAACAACAATTTATTATTAAGATACGATGAAGATTCTATGTAATAGTTTGATCTAGGTCATTTTTGTACACTGTAGATCTTAGGGTTTTGTCTAAGATTTGTAAACCTAATTTTGTATGTGGCATAATGTTGTATGCTATATATTTTGTATGTTACATCATTTTTTATTGAACTGATGCATGAGTGAAGAAGCACTTGAAGCACTTTCCTAACTTCAAGATTATCAGTTGACAAAGCAAAACAATATATAGAGGAAATTAGATTAATCAAAATTAGAGTAGGCTAACCAAGTAGTTCAAATCAGAGATTCATTACAATAGAGGTGATATTTTGTTAGTATTTTATTAATCTATATCAGAAAATCAAGTTGTCATTAGAAGATAGTTACCTATTTCTTTTTAACAATTGTAATAGAGTTTTGGTTAAATCTCTTAATAGAGTAGACTTGACAAGCTTTTATAAATCTCTTAACCAAGTGTACACTCAAGTAGTGTTGCTAAAATCCTATCACTAGGTAGATCTAGCTGATCTAATATGTTACTCCTAACAGGGTAAGATCACCAGAAGTGATCACCACTTGTAGCCCTAATAGGAAAACCTTTTCTATTTACAGTAGTGAAGAATTTGTGGGTGTCATCGCCACTACCATTTTTACCTTCTAACAAGGGTTTCTGCATTACCAAAATGCTTGTGTTATGGGACTGTTATATTTTTTATTTCATGTTATTTACTTTCACAAGTTGAATGGATGAATGATACATGTATTAGATACAAGTTATTTTGGAAGGTTACAACTTTTTGCTATTGTAGATCTGAAAGGTTAATGTGTTAAAGTTTTTGTGGGCACTGATTCACCCCTCCCCTCTTAGTACCCTATCTCTCCTAATTCCAAAAATTGGTATGAGGGCTCAGTTCTCTTATTGGACAATTTAACCATTGAAGGGTAAATATATAAGACATGGAGAGGTATAAGTTAGAAAAGACTATTGAGAATCAGAAGATTCAAATGTAGATGTTTATTGAACAGTACAAGCAAGCCAAGGAAGGACTGAAGAAATTACTGGTTGAAAGGAAGAACCTAGCTATTTTGCAAAATGAGGTCAGTTACCATGAAGAAGCAATTGATGATATATTTGATCATATTGGATCTAGTTCTGGAAGTATTTCTGATGGATTTGAAAGTATAATCTCTAATTTGTCTGAAAAGAATCAACATTTAACCGATCAAGTGAAAGCCCTACAAATTAGTTAGGAATCTCAGATGGTGAGAATGGTAGAGATAATGAGCAATGCTAGACAAGCTGAGAAAGAAAGGAATCTGGCTATTGATGATCGAACACAAATGACTGAAAAACTTCATGCAAAAGAAAGTGAAATACAAAGACTCACCAATCACCATTTTCAAGTATCTAATCAGATGATGACTGTGAATCAAGAGGTCAACCGAGTAAATGGAGAATTGTCAAGAAATCTTGAAGAAGTTGCAAGACTCAAATAGGAGAATGAGAAGCTGAGAAATGAAGTGAAAACTCAACAAAAACACAATGAAATGAAGAAATTGGATGAGGATAATTCCAAGAAGATTGATGATTTTCTAGTTAATCAAAGAAGATTTGGGAGTAGAGCTGGGATAGGCTATTCTAGCAAAGGAGAGTCATCACAACAAGCTAAACAAGTCAACAATAATCAAAATCAAAGACATGTTATCACTATGGAAAACTGGGAGATACATCTAATGTGTGTAGAAGCAAAGCACAAGGTAAACCTCCTGTCACTCTTAAGTCAATGGTTATTTCTATTATTGTGATAAGTATGTTCACCAAGCTTATGAGTATAGAGCTAAAAAGAATGACATTTCTAATAATACTACTATGGAGAAAATATTCTATACTTGTAATAAACATGGACACATTGCATGAGAGTGTAAGGCTACGATGAAACAAGTATGGAATCCTAAGAAAAAAACACAATGCAAGCCCTATCAACCAAAGAGATAAGGTAATTCTTATGTTTGGGATTATAAAACATGGGCTAACTATGTTGCATGTGGTAGATATGGGCACATTGCAGTGAATTGTAATAGTAAAAGATGGGCTGGACAATCGATAAGCTGGACAAGCACTGGAATGGCATGTATGCATAGCCATAAAGTCAGTCATTTAAGCAAGGAATGAAAAGACTGAGAACCAGAGGAAAACCATGTATTTGAGAGTGGAAACACTATTGCAAACATCATGAAGATAAGGAACACTATGTGGAGAAAGGAATCTAATGAGAATGCTGAGTCAAGTAATGTTGTTGGTGAAACCTTGTCTACTGGATTGGGTGACATCATTTCCTCCACTTAAGGTGATATAGGTATGTATGGGACTGAAATTTCAAAATGATCACATTTTACATACAGTTCCTCATATATGATGAGCACATACCAAATCTGTATGAAAAGAGATTCATTATGGTTTATATGTTTTGAGCTAACAAAGTTATACAATCGGTAACAGTTAGACCGAGCGTTGGTTACCCGTCAGTATTCACTATGTTGGAAATTTTTCTGAGCTGGTTACATGGATGTTGTCATTATGGAAACATATGATCTACATGAAGATCACATAGGTTAAAGAGCTAGTATGTCAGAGTGCAATGCGAAATTGTCTAAGTATGAGACAGTGTGTTTTTACCAGTGAACCTGATGACAATTTTTGTTTGTGGTGTTGATTAGAGTAAGTTCAGTGCTTGCAAACTTGAAAATAGACTCTATGGTGACTATTGAAGACTCACCTCAGAGTGCAAGTCAGTACGACATGTACAGAAGAAGTTATGATAGTTTTTCTAAAGACAGTGTTAAGCCGATAGGACAGAATATGAAGACAGAATTGATAAAGAGTTAAGGGATTATTTTTTTTATCAAAATAATGAATTAAAATTATGAAGGGATGACATCCTAGATGTTAAACCTTGGGTAAAGTTATTTTTTAATATGGTAGCTGACTGAAAAGTTATTAGCCTTAATAACTTGTATAAATGTAATTGTAAATTGTAAGAAGGATACAATGAAGGAACAAATGTATGTAATAGAGATAGTGAAAGAGCAGCAAAAAGATATTGATGCAAGCAGTATAAGGTTATGTACCTTGACCTATTTTTGTAATTAGTAAAGATTTTATATTACTTGTTTGGGTAGTGGGCTCATCTAGTAATCACATTTTGTACTGCCAACTCCTAATAGGATTGAGGCTTCTAAGAAGGCCTATAGTCCCTTAATTAGGATTGAGACACTATATGTATGTAATAGACTCCTAATAGGGTCAACATCCTTAAAAAGATACTTTTGATTAGTGGATCTTTGTGGGTACCATCCCCACCGAGGTTTTCCCTTGGCCAAGGTTTCCTCAAGAACAAATAATGTGTTATGAGTTCTTTAGTTTTATTGCTATGCATGTTGTTTAGCTTCTTATGTTATGCATGTGCTAAGATAATCTGTTATATCCATAATTGGGCAAAAGTTAAAGTTTGTAGAATACTGATTCATACCCCCCACTCTCAGTTCCCTATTTTTAACAATTGGTATCAGAGCTTAGTTACTCAGAAAAGAATCATTCAAGGAAAGCCTAGCAGCTTGAGTAAGATATCTATGGATATGGATCACCTACAAAAGAATCTTGAAGACGATCTTGAATAGATTGATATGCTTACTAATGAAAGAGACACTCTGAAAAGAAAATATGATGATGCAAAGAACCTCATTGAGAAACTAAAAAACAAGTTGGAAGATCTGAAATTTAAAAAGGAATCTAAAGTTTTTATTGAAGATTGTGATGACAATTTAGAAAAAGAAAATGAGATCCTTAAGCATGAACTAAAGATAGAAAATCTAAAGCTTAGTTTGAAAGATGGAAATGGTAAGAATGAAGTAAATCTAAAATCTAAGAATGAAAGTCTAAAGACTGAAAATGAAGGATTAAAATTTAACTTGGTAAAGTAACGTCTGAACTTGAGAAAGTCAATTTGTAGTATGTTGAACTTGAGAAATACAATACAATTGTGAAAGGAGGACTAATTCAATCAAAACAACAACTTGAAAGGCTATATTTAACTAGTGAGAAGATTGATGAACAAATATCTTATCAAAAACCATTCTATGATAAGGCTGGTCTTGGATTCAACACTTTTAAAGCAAATGAAGAAAGCAAGGAACCAGATCTAAAAATGTCTGAAAGCATAAATGAGAAGAAGTCTGATGAGATTAACAAATCTAAAGATACACCTAAGGAAGAAGAACCAACTAAGAAAGAGGAATCACCTAAAGGTATGCAAAGAGAATTCAAAGGTAGATGTTTTGCTTGTAATACTATTGGTCATATGAAGAGAGATTGCACAGGTAAGCAATTCAAACCCCTTAATGGTTATTGTTATAACTATCATGGTTTTGGACATAGAGCTATTGAATGTAGAAAACCCAAATTTTTTGAGAATAACAATAGTAGTAGAATGTTTAGGAATACTATCAATGCAGATAAGAAACCTACTAAAGATATGAACAGAAGAAATGGTGTAATATGTTATAGATGCGACAAAATTGGACACATTGCTAGAAATTGTAGATCACAAATCAATCAACCTGGACCAAGATATGGAAATGATGGAATTGTTTGTCAGATATGAAACAAGATTGGACATACAACAAGGTTTTGCAGAATGAACAATAAAGTTTTTCATCCTAACCCTAACCCTAGAAATCATGCAAGAAGAAATGAAGATGGAAGTAATAGTCAGAAAGGATGCTATAGTAATTCAGATGAAGTGAAGTTTATCAAAAGCATAGATCAAGGAGACATATTCAACATTGAAGGTAATCAGGAAGGTGAAGTATTAGAAGGTAATAATGAATCTTTACCTGACCCATCTCAAAGTTCTTAATTTATGAAAATTGCAATAGAATAGGAACTTAGATTAGTGTAGAAGTAGATATATGATGAATTGAGTCTTGTGTAGTTAATGCAAGGTATTATATGATGTTCTAATGCTATGGTTAAGAGCACAAAGAAAAATATTCTATTTTGTGAGATCGCAAGAAGTTTTAAGTTTTGTAGGTTAACAAAATCAGCTTTTTGGAAAGAAGCAGCAAAATAATTGAATGTGATGTCAGATCTAAGTGAGATTGAATTAATAAAAGGTCATGATTAGTATTATTTAATCATCAAAGTGAATTCAAGTGTTAAGGAGATCAAAGAGTAGTGATTGGAAGCATTTTGCAAGGATTTGGTGAAGAATTTTTTGTCGAATCTACGCAAGCCCTAAATCATGAAATCGAGGTATTTTACTTGGCAGATCTTTAAATCAATTAAGGAATTAGAGGAAATCATGGATGTTTCTTTGATTCACAATGTCAGAGATAAAAATAGACCTAAGATGAAAAGGGAACCAGTAGAACCCTTGGAAGATGATCCTAGGTTAGCTTTATCATCCATACCAGATAGAGTTTTACATCTAGAGAATGTTAGAAGTTATCTTGGATGCAAACTAGAGACTATTAGTGATAGTGATTTCACCAAGGAATATCAGAAGATCTATAATCAGGACATGTCATTGAAAGAATGATTTGAACATTTGAAAGTTAATGAGATCATTAAGTATGCATTATAGTATGAATTTGATAATGAATAATGTACTAAGATAATCCTAAGCATAATTCATAACGGGAAGTTTTGGTTAGAAGATAGAGTGATAGATGTCATAGCTGATTTGATTCATGAAGTTACTAGACTATCTAAAACTAGAGCCATTCCTTTAAATGAGAAGAACATGAGGAAAATAGTCATAGACAACACAAATTCATCCTATAATGGTAGAGGAATAGTGATTAGTAAGATTCAACAAGATGATGTTAGATACTTATGTAAGATCCTAACCACTAAGTTTTGTGCAAACTCAAGAGCAGATGACATGGTAGCTGGAATGATACATATAGCTTATTTGATGTGTGTTGATAAAGTACAATTTGATATGTGTGAGATTCTGAGAATTCAACTGTTTGAGAATTTGGAAAAGATTAAGAATACTAAGTATACACAGTTTAGATTCTCATCCTTAATCACTTATATGTTTTTTCATCTATTGAGAAGATTTCCTTACACCATTGGAAATGACTAGAATGATGGCCTAAATACAATGGAAAGGATTAACCAAGTGTATAGTAGGCATGTTATTGATAAAGTGAATGAAAGTGTAGTGTTGGTAATCAAGACATTTCAAAATTTAGTGACAAGCAGATCAAGGATCCCATAGTCTCTTGTGGAGAAGTATAAAAATGAGATGTTTCATGGTTGATACTGACTTTACTTACATTGAAGTAGTAGAACCTAGAACAGAGTTCATAGACCCTCTTGGTTATGAGATATCTGAGGTAGAGATAGAAGAATATGTGAGCAAGTTACTTAACCGCAAGATTGATACTCACTATAACAGGTTTGGAACCTTTGAGGAGAACTTCAACTCTGCAAAGACCTTACTTGAAGAGAAATAGTCAAAGAAAAGAGTTGAGAGTACTATCAAGAAAATTATAAAAGATATAGGGATGAATGAGCATGAATTCTTGCTAGCCAAGAAAATAGCAGCATCAATTAGAGATATTGGACAAAAAGAAGTTTTTTTTGTTCCACCTCTATCATCAATTGCAACACAACAAGAAGAAACACAAGTTAAGGTGAAAGTAGAAGAAATAGAGAAGGATCAAGAAGCAAGGATCTCTACTAGATCCACCTCCTCCACACCTAGAAAAAGAGTAAAAGAGAGTGCTACTAGACTAGGTAAAAGGCATAAAACATTTGTGCAGCCAATTATAAGGAAAATTGTAGAAATCAAAGATGATCACACTTCTATTAAGAAGAAAACCTGGAAACCTAGAATTGAGAAGGTTAATGAGAAGATCATTCAAGATGGAGACTTTACAAAGATGAATAAGTATTATGATCTCTATGATTATGTAGAGAGATTAAATCTAGAAAATGTAGTGGTAAAGCATATGATTCTATCTGATAAGAAGTTTGACACAATTCAGGGTAAGATACCTGATGAATTATACAAGAAACTTGTAAATAGGAAGAAGAGAGCATCAGAAGAGGATGTAGCTATTAGAGAAAAGCTTGTAAGAAATATTTGTGTTGTAAAAGATGAAGTACACTTCAATCAGATTATGAAAACTTTAAGCACCCATTTGAGAACCAAGAAGAGAACTATTCAAATTATGGGAGGTAGCTATGAAGAAGTTAATGAAGAAACATAACAAGAAATCATTAAGGTAATGTCAAAGAATATTGGAGAATCATTAGTTGCAAAAGAGCCTAAAGATCAAGTAGTAGAAGCAAAACAAGAGGACATTCCCTCTCCACCAGCCATAAACATTGAGGATGAAGTCATAAATGTAGAAGGAACTAAGATCACCTTGGATAGCGATGATAACTTATTCAAGAATCTTGAAAAAATTATTGAAAATTTGGCTTTTGAAGAGCAGGAGACTACCAAAGGAGAAGAGAAAAAAAAGACCATAGTTGTAGAATAGAAAGTGATAGAAAAACAAGTACCTATTCCCACTCAAGAAGAAATTAGTCTTACACCTAAGACTAGTAAGAAAACTCAATTTGGTTCTATGATTGAGAATTTGGGAAAGGAAGTAGATGATGTTGATCACATGGAATTGATCACATCTTTGAACAAGATCATTGGAAAGAATAAGAAAGTAAAGAGTCTTAAAGGATGCCTAAAGGAGCTTATTAAGAAATTACAAGGCATTATTACTACACAAATTGCAAACGATGAGCCTCTGGAAAGAGAAAAGGAAGTAATGACCACTTTTGATTATGAGTTTACAAATCTATCTGATATAGAAAAAGTGAAAGCTCATGCAGCTTATGAGGCAAAAAAACTCTTGAACATCAGTCAAAATATTAGGAATGATATCAATAACCTTGATATCTGTATAAAGGACTTGAGGAAGAACTTGGAAAGAGATAAATCCTTGTACATTCAGTGTACAAAATCAGAAACCTTGGCAGCAGAAGAAGATCGGAAGATGAAGATGAAGGAAGCGGAAATTCAGAATTAAACAAACCTTCTTTCAAGCCCCAATGTGAAGGTATCTGATGTTGATAAGAAAATTCGTAAGATATATGATGAAATCAAAATTTTGCAAGATGAAAAGGACATGAAAATGAAGAGATTCACTCTTTTGAGAGAACAGATTTCTATAAACTTGAGCACTATTGAAGGGCAACTGGAAGAATGTCTTTCCGCTAAGACATCTTTTCAAAAGTTTAGCTTTGAGAATCTCCAAGCATGTGAGATAGCATCTCATGGATTATGCGCATTACTCGGTGTGGAAGATTCTATTAAGAAATCATGGGAGAAATAGATAGAGGCTATGAAGATCAATTTTGTAGATTGTGTTGCAAGCCTACCAGCTTTGCAATATTAAATTAAGGTACAACTTTTTGTTAACACAGTTTTGTTACCCTCCTTATCCTTTTTTTGTCATTGTTGTCAAAGGGGGAGAGATATATAGCATAAAATTGTTAAGGATACAAAATCTTAGGGGGAGTACAGTATATAGAAAGGATTAATAAAGTCTTAAGGACAGTACATATATATTTTGTATTATGGCCACAATTTTGAGATTTTGAAGTTGTAAGACTTAGCCAATTTTCTCATATGTTGCCACCAATGACAAAGGGGGAGATTGTTGGCAATTTGGATGATTTGGTTACATATATTTTGTCATTATGGCAACATATGATCTACATGAAGATCACACAGGTCAAAGAGCTAGTATGTCAAAGTGCAATGTGAAATTGTCTAAGTATGAGATAATGTGTTTTTACCAGTGAACTTGATGACAATTTTTGTTTGTGATGTTGATTGGAGTAAGTTCAATGCTTTTTCACTTGAACATAGACTCTATGGTGACTATTGAAGACTCACCTCAGAGCGCAAGTCAGTACGGTATGTACGAAAGAAGTTATGACAGTTTTTCTAAAGATAGTGTTAAGTTGACAAGATAGAATATGAAGATGGAATTGATAAAGAGTTAAGGGATTATTTTGTTTATCAAAATAATGACTTAACAATATGAAGGGATGAAATCCTAGATTTTAAACCTTGGGTAAAGTTATTTTTTAATATGGTAGCCAACTGAAAAGTTATTAGCCTTAATAACTTGTATAAATGTAATTATAAATTGTAAGAAGGATATAATGAAGGAAAAAATGTATGTAATAGCGATAGTGAAAGAGTAGAAAAAATATATTGATGCAAGAAGTATAAGGTTATGTACCTTGACCTATTTTTGTAATTAGTAAAGATTGTATATTTCTTATTTGGGCAATGGGCTCATCTGGTAATCACATTTTGTACTACCAACTCCTAACAGGGTTGAGGCTTCTAAGAAGGCCTATAGTCCCTTAATCAGGACTGAGACACTATATGTATGTAATAGACTCCTAACAGGGTCAACATCCTTAATAGGATACTTTTGATTAGTTGATCTTTGTGGGTACCATCCCCACCGGGGTTTTCCCTTGGCCAGGGTTTCCTCGAGAATAAATAATGTGTTATGAGTTCTTTAGTTTTATTGCTATGCATGTTGTTTAGCTTCTTATGTTATGCATGTGCTAAGATAATTTGTTATATCCATAATTGGGAAAAATTTAAAGTTTGTAGAATACTGATTCACCCCCCCCTCTCAGTATTCCCTATTTCTAACACACTATTCAAGGTTAACCAAGCATACACATTAATAAAGGAAGAAATTGCGTGTTAACCAAGTTGTTGATAATCTCTAGTCGTTACCGAGCTGACAGTGGTTATGAACCAAAAGGTAGGTTAGGAATTTATTGCATAAAGTTTTGAGTAGGAATATAAAAAATTCTATAAATACACAGATACAAGACTTAATTTTTCACATTACGGATATCGGAGACCTAAGATTTCACAGAGCGTGTTTGAGAAAAATTACTCAAGATGATTCAAGTAGTTGTAGATCAAACTGAGTATTGTCTTCGATATATTCCAAGTAAGTTGAAACCCTACCGAGTATATTTCTCATAACTTAATGAAAACCTAGTTTGTAGAAATGACATCAACTGTGAGTTCTTCTAACATTTTAGAAGAAGAAGTTAATTTGATTATGTTCACAAGTTATAAGAAACCTCCTTATAAGTTACACCCTGAAGTTGCCTCAAAAATGGATATAGTAGGTTCTTTTTCAAGCATCCCACCTATGGTTTTGTTGACGGAAGATATAAGATTGTACATACGCTGTAAAATTGGGGAAATTGTAGATTTCAATATGTATGTTGCATTTTAGGCACTTTGTAATGAGAAAATGGAACTAAAACTAGAGCATAAATTGGTTGAGACACTTGGTCTCACTCATGCCCTAGATTTTCTAAAGAATTTCAAGAATGAATGGATTAGGGTTGTGTTAAGTAGATATCATGAAGGTACATTTTCGTTAGAGAAACTGATCCAAGTAACTAAGAGGATGATTAGCAGGGTTATTGGTTACTCGACTGCTGACAAGGTTAAAGCATTTTGAAGCACTGCACAAACCAAAGTTGAGAAGAACACTAGCGCAACATGGGATGGTAGAGCATTAAAGATTTAAACAATTATGGATCCCAAAGTGAAGTTTACAAAACATGTTATTGGTTATAAAATCTTTCAGTCGAGCAGGTCAAATAGTGTACCATGCAGTGCAGTAGATATGGCTTACAAATTGAGAAAGAAGGGTCATTAGATAGACCTAGCTGAGGTACTACTGAGAAAAGTTGAGGATAACATAAAGACAATAAAGGCATAGAATTCCAACACCTATAAGTTTGGTTCACTACTTGTATGTCTATTTTTCTATCTCCAGAAATTGTTTCCCTCTGTTGGTCACACTAAATGGGTAGATGATAAACTGATCAATTAAAAAATATTTGATATTATGAAAGGTTTGGGAGATAATGCTGAGAATGTAATAAATAGTTACTTTGAAGATTTTAAAGTGAAGATGAATTTAAGAAGTAGAATACTGAGTTCATTGGTCAAGAAATTTGAGATGGACATTTGTTTTCTAGTAGACACCAACCATACTATGATAAAAGTAGTTGATCTGAGAATCAAATGGCTAGCACCTATGGGCTATGAAATGGAACATGATTTTAGATTGAAATCAATACAGGCATTGCTAGCATTACCAAAAGACCCCAAGGCCACTAGGTTTGGAACCTATGAAGAAGCTAAGTCTAGAATCAAAATAAGTTTGGTCATTAATAAAATGACAAGGAAGTCTAAGAAGATGAAAAAGTTTTTATCTGAGAGATTTGAGAAGAATGAAGACTCATTTGAGGAGTCACCAGTTGAATAGGCAATTGAAGATCAGTTAATGTTGGCTGACAAGGCTTATGACAGTGAGGAGACTGAATCTGAAGAAGAACAAGAAGCTACACCAGTTCCTCCTACTAAAGCTCCAAAGAAGAGGCAGTTACCAGTACAGATAGGTGCATGCACAAGGTCATCTACTACAACTTCACCACCATAGAAGAAGGGAGTAGAAATGATAGTAAAACCAAAGGCAGCTACACTGACAAAAACATATGCTAAAAGAGGTCAAAAGGTTGTAGCTGAGCCACTAAAGAAAAAGAGAATAAAATTGATAAGAGGCAAGGAAGATTTAGAGGATGAAGAGGAAGAAAAAAATCAAGGACAATTCAAGATTGTCAATAACAAGAAACGTTCAATTGATGATGTCATTGAGGACATATTGGAGAATGGAGACATCTCAGACCTGGAACTTAAAAGATTTAACAAAATTTCAAATGAAGATCAAAATAAAATAGAGGAAGCTATCATCCAGATGATGATAAATTTCAAAAGAGTTCCAATAGAGTTCAATACACAACTCCCAGTTGCACTTGAAGAAAGAATAAACCAGAAATGGACTTATGCACTAGAAATCGAGAAGAAAGTGAGAGAACAACTCCTAGCTTTGATAGCACCAACTTTATCTATGGAGGAGATAAAAGAACTTATGGAATCATCAGTGAAAAGATTTCCAATCAAAAATTGAGCTATGCAAGTACTGGATGAGAACCTTGTAGATCTTGATGAATCAGGTCAACTTATCTAGATATCCATTCTTGTTGTGAAAGAACAAATAGAGAAAATTGGTTTTTAGAATTTGTCTAAGAAGAGACACAAGTCCAAAGGAAAAGGAATTTTTATTGAAGATGATACTGCAAAAAAGAAGTAAGAAGTAGATATATCAGTTACTAAGGTACTTGATACTATAGTT
This sequence comes from Chamaecyparis obtusa, assembly GCA_027943335.1. Taxonomy (NCBI): domain Eukaryota; kingdom Viridiplantae; phylum Streptophyta; class Pinopsida; order Cupressales; family Cupressaceae; genus Chamaecyparis; species Chamaecyparis obtusa. The sequence goes on along the minus strand of BSBK01000062.1, from coordinate 622,920 downwards.
GTGCAAGAGATTCATGATAGTTCAAAGGATGCACCAGATCTTGTAGACATCCAGATCCAAGATAAAAATGACAATGATGTACTCATTGACAACATCACCAATGGTGATCTTGATGATAGGGATGATGATGAGGATGTAAATATTGTACCTGTAAATACTCAAGATGAAGCACAAGTCACTGAATGTGCGATCACATCTTTACTAGGTGAGCTTCCAATTTTAGCTGAAGTTGTTGAAATTCTATGAAAGGAACAACCCAAAGGCTCTATCCCCAAGCAATCACAAGACACAACTGGGTAACCAAGCAAAGAACCTCATTCTGAGACAAACAAGCCTGAAGAGACAGAGGCCAATAAGTCAGAAACAAAGAATAAGGAAGAGCCAAAAGCTATAGAGGAAACCCCACCAGACACAACTTCAGAGGCTCCAAATCAGTCCACAGACACATAGGTTACTGTTGAGCATAAAAAGGATGATAATGTGTCTACCTGACCTAGTACACCAAGGGCAATAGATGAAAAAGAAATTTTTGTTATAGAAAAAGAGCCCGAGAAGAAAAAGAAAAAGAAGGGTAAAGGAAAAGGGTTGGTCACTCTAGATGAAGTGATTATAATACCAGAGTGTGACCCGAGGACCCTTAGCCTTGAGGAATTGAGCAAATATGGGGAATTATGTACAAGAAAATTAGCACAAGAGAAGTTGAAGCAAGAGACTAAATGCAAAGAAATATTAATGGATGTTAGGGATATCTTACAATAGGTAGTACCTGAAGTGAACATTGATGAATATACTCCTATTATAGATCAACATGCTCTACTTACTAAGAAGATAAATGTGTTAAAAATAGGGAATAATGAGAGGGGGGGTGAATCAATATTCTACAAACTTTTAATTTTTCCCAATTATGGATATAACAGATTATCTTAATGCATGCATAACATAGAAAACTAAACAACATGCATAACAATAAAACAAATGAACTCATAACACATTATTTTTCTCAAGGAAACCCTAGCCAAGGGAAAACCTCAGTGGGGATGGTAATAAAACATTATTTGTAATAGTGATGTTGACCCTGTTAGGAGCCTATTACATGCATATAGTGTCTCAGTCCTGATTAAGGGACTATAGGCCTTGTTAGAAGCCTTAACCCTGCTAGGAGTTGGCAGTACAAAATATGATTACCAGATGAGCCCATTGCCCAAACAAGTAATATACAATATTTATTGATTACAAAATAGGTCAAGGTACATAACCTTTACTACTTGTAACTTCGCATCAATGTCTCTTCGCTTTCTTTCTCACTATCACTATTACAACTTCATCTACTACTTTTCATGTACTTATAATTACATCATTACATCTCTTTATACAAGTTATTAAGATTAATAACTCTTATAGTCAACTTGTCATAAGCATTATAAAAAATATATATTTACCCAAGGGTTAACATCTAGGATGTCATCCCTTTATATTGTTAAGACATTATTTTGATAAACAAAATAATCACTTAACTCTTTACCAATTCTGTCTTCATATTCTATCCTGTCGGCTTAACACTACCTTCTTTAAAAATATCATAACTTCTTTCGTACATTCCATACCAACTTTCACTCTTAGGTGAGTCTTCTATAGTCACCATAGTATCCATGTTCAAGTGTGCAAGCACTGAACTTACTCCAATAAACATTACTAATAAAAAAACTATAATAACTTCTTCCATACATTCCGTACTAACTTGTGCTCTCAGGTGAGTCTTCTATAGTCACCATAGTATCTATGTTCAAGTGCATAAGCATTGAAATTACTCTAATAAACATCACTAATCAAAACTATCTTTAGGTACACTGGCAAAAACACTGTCTCATACTTAGACAATTTTGCATTAGGCTCTATCATACTTGCTCTCTATCCTGTGCGATCTCCATGTAGATCATATGTTGCCATAATGACAACATTTATGTATCTAACTCAGCCAAATTGCCAACAAAATGCCCTAGACATTGATGCTGACAAGTGAATTGAAGAAAGGGCAGAATCCAAGATTCAAAACAAACTTGCAGAAAGAATCAGCCAAGAAGTGGCAATTAACAAGGTCAAACTAGCTGAGGTAATAACCAAGATCAAATCAATAGCTCAGTTAATTTTTTAATTCTTACTGAAGTTATGGACTATTGGAACATTCACTGCTGAGACCAGTGAAAAGATAAAATCACTTGAAAATGAAATCACAGTCAGTGCACTAGCAGCTACATCCGAGCCATAAGCTATTGCTAAGCACATACTCAGAGTTCAAGAATTCAGGCGGTTGATAGAAGATCTCAAGAAATAAGAAGAGTGGATCACTGATCAGGTTACTAAGTTGTAGACATAACTCCTTCCATACCTAAATTTTTTTGAGAAACATATTGTCAAAGCATAACAACTTGTTGCAACAACAGATATTTCTATTTTGGAGAACATCTTTGACATGCATGCACAAGTCGGTCTTGAGCACATTTCTCTCACCAACTTGAAAGAGGAATGGGAAAACCTCTTGGCATCACTGAAGAAAACCCATCAACACATTTTTGACAAGCTGTAAGTATACATTTTTTGTATTTGGCATTAATATCAAAAAGGGGGAAATCAATGTAGATGCCAAATATGTACATTTTTTGCTAAGTATACTACACATTACTGGAGCATGTACCGAGGGGGAGCATTTAGAAATTTTTGATATGTATTTGTATATGGTAGAGATATAAGTTTTGAGACATAAGGTTTATATACATTCAAGTTTTGATACTAATGCCAAAGGGGGAGATTGTTATCTCTATTGATCATTAAAGGTTGTCATTAGTATCAAAGGTTATCAAAAATATCAATCGGTTACTTATATGAAGCTAGTCGGTAACTATAAGAAAAATAGGCTAGTCGGTTAAGTGTATACACCAAGCATCAGTTAGTTTACCAAGCATCAACAGACACCAATACCGAGTGATAGTAAACACCGAGCATCAGAACAAACACTGAGTAGTTTATACAATGTTTACCGACGAGCACAAGAAATAGCATAGAAATTAGGAATGGCACATTATTCTATGCAAATGGTTACAATAGATCAGAAAATGTATTACCAAGATTGAGAACAATTTATTGTTAAGATACGATGAAGATTCTATGTAATAGTTTGATCTAGGTCATTTTTGTACATCGTAGATCTTAGGGTTTTGTCCAAGATTTGTAAACCTAATTTTGTATAAGAAACATAATATTGTATGCTATATATTTTGTATGTTACATCATTTTTTATTGAATTGATGTATGAGAAAAGAAGCACTTGAAGCACTTGCCAAACTTCAAGATTATTAGTTGACAGAGAAGAACAATATATAGAGGAAATCAGATTAAGCAGAATCATAGCAGGCTAACTGAGTAGTTCCGAGTAGAGATTCATTATAGTAGAGGTGATATTTTGTCAGTATTTTATTGATCTGTATCAGACAATCAAGTTTTCATTAACAGCTAGTTACCTATTGATTTCTAACAATTGTAATAGAGCTTTGGTTAAATCTCTTAACAGAGTAGACTTGACAGTCTTTTGTAAATCTCTTAACTGAGTGCACACTCAAGTAGTATTGCTAAAATCATATCACTAGGTAGATCTAGCTGATCTAATATGTTACTCCTAATAGGGTAAGATCACCAGAAGTGATCACCACTTGTAGCCCTAATAGGAAAACCTTTTATATCTACAGTAGTGAAGAATTTGTGGGTGTCATCCCCACTGCAGTTTTTACCTTCTAACAAGGGTTTCTGCATTACCAAAATGCTTGTGTTATGAGACTATTATATTGTTGATTTCATGTTATTTAATTTCACAATTTGAATGGATGAATGATACATATATTAGATACAAGTTATTTTGGAAGGTTACAACTATTTTCTATTGTAGATCTGAAAGGTTAATGTGTTAAAGTTTTTGTGGGCACTGATTCACCCCTCCCCTCTCAATACCCTATCTCTCCTAATTCCAACAAGAAGTCCTTAGCATAAGTGTCATCTTGTACCTCAGAGTTGGATATAAATTGGCTCCTTTATGGCTATGTCAACATCATCTGAATGTACTCCTTTCCCTTTTCTTTTAAATTTTTGCTCGGGGATTATAGCTAGTGCAAGTTTATCTTCTTCTTCCCTCAATTCCAAATTTTTGTTCATAATATCTTGTTATTTTCATCAACTTCTTCAAGTGTACCTACCAAAATGTTAAGGGCCTAACCTTTCATCAAAAATCAATTGGCATACCATTTCATCAACTCATCAACCTTGGTTATTGAAAAAGTAGGCATTGCCAAAATTAAAGAATGTTCCCTCATTTTCCTTTCTATATGCAAGGCATATGTCCACCTTGTCGAAACCTTGTCATGAAGTTCCTTAGGGATATATTTTACAAATTTAATAGGTAGTCTCTTAAATTTAATAATCATGTGGATGATTGCCTCTTCTACTTTCTCTCGATCCTCAGTTGATATATGTGCATAACAATTCATCTTAGGGTGACCTAGTCTACCCATCTCCTTTATGTTTTCAACTAACTCATCAACAAATTGACTCTTATTTAATACAACTTTAAAATTACTTTGATCATCTTCTTCTTTAGAGTCTATATCATCTTTTTCTCTATTACTCTTCTCCTCTTCTTTGGTTGCTCGATGGTGAATTGTGCACCTCTTTTCTTCTTGTGATAAGTCTTTGTGGGAGTAGGCCTTGTGATTTTTATAATTCATTTCTTCAGGGGTGGAGAAGTGGTTGTGGAGGATCTTGTCCTCAATCATGTAGGTGTATCTTCTTGTTTCCTCTTCCCTATGGCCTTTACTAGTGCAACTTGAATTTCTTTATCTGATTTTGTTTCCTCTTCATGTTCACTATTCCTAATCAGAAGTTGTTCCTTGGTTGCTTATGTTAGGAATAGTCCCAAGAGATAACTGAGGGGGGGGTGAATATGTTATCTACAAGATTCAATTATTCATCTAATTAAGTATACTTAAACATAAATTATAAACACAATGAAAGAACACATGAACACGACACCAATATTTTGGTTACGGGGAAACCCAAATAGGTAAAAGCCCAATGAGACTTGCTACCCACTAATATTTTGTACTAGTGTATAATGATCCTTGTTAGAAGATCCTTTACCCTATTAAGAGTAGCTTTACAATATATTAAGTACAGTAGACTTGGTCAAGGGTCAGACCCTGTTAGGAGTCTTTTACAATTGTCCCTGTTAGGGGAGAGGATGCACTATCTAAGAGCTCACTGCTCAAATGGGTGAAGGTTACAACCTTCTAAATAACAGATACATAGTATATCTAGATCTTGGTGAATTGTGCTATGACCTGCTATCTAGATTAGTTCCAATGAATAGCACAAGTACTTTACTTGGTCACATGGACCTTCTTCTGATGGCTCAACACTTCACACACTTTTCTCTACTCTGCTTAATCAACCATGAACCACATTCAAGCAATCACAAATGACTACCTATAAATATCTTTCCTCCAAATGATATAATCAAGTTGGCCTATTAGAACCACCTTGAAATCATATTAGAAAAATCATAAAAAACTCCAATAAAAATTATGTTTGCTCTACTATGCATGCAACACATTCTGGGACCTATCCAATAAGATAATTATAGACGGATGGTACACACTATCGGCTCTACCAAAACAACTAAAACTTTCTCTATAAGCTGAATTAACTCATGCGCTCTTAATCAAACATCCATAACTCTTCTCTAAGCTTAACTCCAAGGGTGCATACCCTAAAGATAGGTGCAACTCAAGAACCAATAAAATCTCTATCAACTCTTCTGAACAAACATAGGAAACTGCTGCTGGCAAATAGCAACTACATAAATTCACTTCTACTCATTAATAGACTATGTGTTTGTAGCTAAAACATCACTAACATGTCTACAATATATATCCAAGCATGCAAGGCTCCATGATAACTATATAGACAACCATACATAGAACACTGTCTGTTACTTTGTTAGGAACACTACTGACATCAGATGCTATATAATTGTCTGTACTAATAGTTAACCTCTACACCCATGATATCATGCTGATATCATGTCCATGCTACATTACCTAAAAGTTTACTACATAAGACTTCCACACATGCTACTTTCCATATGTTGTCATCAATGACAAACATATAGTCAGTACTTGCCTGCTGGCAAATCTCCAACAATCTCCCTCTTTGGCATTGATGGAAACATGTGGAATGAAAAACCACCACCAACCCAAATGAACATTTCTTTTATAACATTCTCCATTTCCTCTATTGAATAGCTATCATAACTAAATGTTTCTCCCCCTTAGTATTTTACTCCTCTTTTTGCTTCTATTTTTCATGACTCTATATATTACTCCCCCTTTGACATCAATGGCAAAGGGCGCCATTCATTTTAAGCACCGATACTACTCCTGAGGTAGATTAGTCAACCTTCCATCAGTCCTAGAGGATTGATGCCTTTCCTTCTTTCTTCTAAGTAGAATCAGGGAAGGGAATTACTCCCAACTTCTCCTTGAGATACGCAAAAGTATCCTTAGGCAAGGGCTTTGTGAATATATCTACCAATTGATCTCTAGTACTTACATAGTCCAACTTGACTTCTTTCTCTCCACTTTCTCTCTTAGGAAGTGATACTTGATCTCAATGTGCTTTTCCTTTGAATGCATCATAGGGTTCTTCTACATATTTATAGTGCTAGTGTTATCATAGTGAATAACAATCGGATAATCAATCTGAATTCCAAACTCTTTTATCATCTGCTTGATCCAAACAATTGTAGAACAATTCAAGGCTGTTGCAACATACTCCACTTTTGCTATCGATTGAGAAATAAAATTTTGTTTCTTTCTTGTCCAAGTGACAAGTCTATCACCAAGAAACACTTCTCCACCTAAAGTACTCTTTCTGTCATCAACACATTCTTCCCAATCTGCATCAGTGTACACATGAAGCTCAACATTTTCTAAATTAGGATACCATAGACCATAATCTATAGTGCCATGCAAGTATCTGAATATTCTCTTTATTTCCATGAGGTGACTTTGTTTAGGTTCTCCTACAAATCTTCCAACTATGCCAACTACATTGGAAATATCAGGTCTAGTCAGAGTAAGAGATATGAGTTTACTAATCATTGACTTATACAATGTTATATCTATTACTAGTGAGTCATCTTCTTTTGTAAGCTTGCATCTAGTGATCATAGGGGTTCCTACTAGCTTGCAATCATCCATCTTGAATTTCTTCAGTATCTCTTTCACATACTTTGATTAATAAAAATTCCTTTTTTTGTCTGCTGCACATTTAGTCCCAAAGAGTACTTGATAGGATCAATCATACTCATCTCAAACTCATTCTGCATTTTTTTGGGAAATTCAGTAGAGTTTATCATTACCTCTAAAGATAATGTCATCAACAAATATAGCTACAAGTAGTAAACCTTCAGATGTCTCTCTAATGAATAGATTACAATCTATGGCTCCTTTCTTGAATCCAATCTTTGTTAAGTATCCATCTAGTCTCTTGTACCATGCTCTAGGGGCTTGCTTTAGTCCATAAAGGGCATTCTTCAATCTGCATACCATATTAGGTCTATTTGATAAGGTAAATCCTTCTAGCTGCTCAATGTATACTTCTTCTTTCAAGTCTCCATTCAGGAATGTTGACTTGACATCTATCTGATAAACTTTGAAGTTTTTGACTATAGCATAGGCTAGATATAACTTAATAGCTTCTAATATGCTCACAGGTGCAAATGTGTCTAAATAATCAATGCCTTCTCTTTGCACATATCCCTTACATACTAATCTTGCTTTATTTCTTACTACTATACCATCTTCATTCATCTTATTTCTGGATATCCACTTTGTTCCAATCACATTCTTATCACTAGGTCTTGGGAGTAGTTCCCAAGTGTTATTCTTAATAATCTGATCAAGTTCTTCTTTCAAAGCATCATGCCAATCTAAATCTTTACAAGCACCTTGAACACTTAAAAGTTCAATCTAAGATAGTAAACATACCGCTTCATCGCTAGCTGAGTTCTTTGCTTGTGATCTTGTTAAGACTTTGTTGCTCTGATCTCCAATGATTTCTACCTTGGAATGATTTCTTGATGTAAACTTTGGAACTTTAGGTGATGCTGACTCATCAACCTTAGGATTATTTTCTTCACTTGTCTCAGGGTCATTGAATAACACATCAATACTATCAAACATTTCCTCAATAATTGTCTCACTATTGGAGGGTCTAGGTTCTTCTTCAATCATGGGTGAGTAATCATGATATCTTTCTTGAATCATAAACTTTTCATTAATCTTTACATGAGCACTTTCAATGATCTTTTTCAATATTAAATGGAAACATCTTTAAGCTTTACTTTTAGTAGAGTAACCAAGAAAAATACCTTCATCACTTCTTGCATCAAACTTGCCTATTGCTTCATCCATCTTGATGTAGCACTTGCTGCTAAAGATTCTAAAGTATTTTACTATGGGAACATTACCAAACCATAGCTCATATGGTGTTTTGTCAGCACTAGGCCTTAATTGAATTCTATTGATGGTATAGACTATTGTATTGACCGCATCTCTCCAATAGGCATGTGCAACTTTTTCTTCTATCATAATGGTGTTCATTGTATCAAGAATGATCCTATTCCTTCTCTCTACAATTCCATTTTACTGAGGGATTCTAGGTGCACTTAACTGTCTCTTTATGCCATGTTCTTCATATTACTCATAGAATCTGTCAGAGGTGAATTCTCCTCCTCTATCTGATCTTAAACATTTTATCTTTAGTCCAGATTCATTCTCAACCTTAGCTTTGAATATTTTGAATTTCTCAAATTCTTTTGATTTATCTTTCAAGAATGCAACCCACATCATCCTAGTATAATCATCAACAAACAAAAGAAATACCTTTCACCATAGTACGATCTTGTTTGAGTTGGTCCACATAGGTCTGTATAAATCAAATCCATCTTGTTCTCTATTGAATTCTGCTTGCTCCTAAATGAATTTCTTACATGCTTCCCCATCACACATTCCCTACATATAGTATCAATTGGCTTTGCTATGCTAGGTAGATCTCTTACTACCTTAACATTGGTTATCTTTACTATGTTATCAAAGTTGATATGACATAGTATTTTATGCCACAACCAACTGTCATCAACTTTAGCAATAAAACAACTTGCTTCTTAATTGAGTTGAAAAACATTACCTCTAGTCTTTAAGCCCAATGTAATCATAACACCATCCTTGTCGTTAATGATCCATTTGTCATCTTTGAACTCCAACTAATAGCCTTTTACAAGTAACTATCCAACACTAAGAAGTGTATGTTTCAAACCACCAACATAAAGAACATCATCAGTACTGTTCTTTCCATCCAAAGTGATGGCTCCTCTACCAACTATATGTTTAGGAGTGTTGTCTCCAAATCTGACCATACCTCCATTGTATTTGTCCAAATGAACAAACTAGCCTTTATCACCTATCATGTGATGTGAACAACCACTGTCTATAATCCAGTCTGTCCTTATGTCAACTTGTGAAATCAATGCTAGCTCTTGATTCTCTTTCTTATCTTCATGAATTGTCTTGTTATTCATCTTGTAGATAATAGCAATGAATCCAATTTCTTCTTCACCAGATTATTCATCTAAAACTCCATCTCCAGCATAGTAGCATTCCTTAGAATACTTAGGCTTGTAATCCTTTCTGAACTTCCTAGCTCTAGTGGGACACTTAGATGCAAAGTGACCGATCTTATTACATGAAAAGCACTTAAATGGTAATTGACCTTCATATTTTCCTTTTCCTTTCTTTTCTCTTTCAAATATGTCTTCTAGGTGCTTCCATATTTTATGGGTTGTATCTATCTTTTTTACTTTTGAAAATTCACCATTAGATAGTGTGCTGATAAGGGCTTCTTTAGCTATAGCATTCTGATGAAACAATTCCTTTTGTGTGTCAGTAGCATCATCTTTTGCAAGGTCTTCTAAAGTAGGAATCTTGGCTAATTTGATAGTTACATTAAAAAATTCAAAAGCAATGCACTACAAGTGACTCACCATCTTGTTCTTCCAATCAAGATAATTATCTCCATCAAACTTAGGAATTTCTTTCCTAAAGTACGCCATCTGATCAACCTCAAGCTATTAAACTTTCTCTCCGAGGAACTTGGCTCTAATACCAATTATTAGGAATAGTCCTAAGAGATAACTGAGAGGGGGGGGTGAATCATTTATCTACAAGATTCAATTCTTTATCCAATTAAGTATACTTAAACATAAATCATAAACACAATGAAAGAACACATGAACACAACATTGATATTTTTGTTACGGAGAAACTCAAATAGGTAAAAACCCCGATGGGACTTGATACCCACTAATATTTTGTACTAGTGTATAATGATCCTTGTTAGAAGATCCTTTACCCTGTTAGGAGTAGCTTTAAAATATATTAAGTATAGTAGACCTGGTCAAGGGTTGGACCTTGTTAGGAGTCTTTTACAATTGTCCCTATTAGGGGAGATGATGCATTGTCTGAGAGCTCACTACTCAAATGGGCGAAGGCTACAACCTTCTGAATAATAGATACACACTATATCTGGATCTTGGTGAATTGTGCTTTGACCTGATGTTTGGATCAGTTCCAATGAATAGCACAAGTACTTTACTTGGTCACATAGACCTTCTTCTGATGGCTCAACACTTCACACACTTTTCTCTGCTCTGCTTAATCAACCATGAACCACATTTAAGAAATCACAAATGATTGCCTATAAATATCTTTCCTCCAAATGATATAATCAAGTCAGCCTATTAGAACCACCTTGAAATCATATTAGAGAAATCCTAACAAACTCCAATAAACATTCTGTCAGCTCTACTATGCACGCAACACATTCTGGGACCTGTCCAATAAGATAATTGTAGACGCACGCTACATACCGTCGGCTCTACCAAAATGACTGAAACTTTCTTCGTAAGCTGAATTAACTCATGCACTCTTAACTAAACATCCATAATCTCTAATCTTAACTCCAAGGGTGCATACCCTAAAGATAGGTGCAACTCAAGAACCAATAAAATCTCTGTCGGCTCTTTTGAACAAACACAGGAAACTACTACTGGTGAATAGCGACTGCATAACTTCACTTCTACTCATCAACAGACTATGCATCCATAAATGAAACATCACTAACATGTCTAAAACATATATCCAAGTGTTCAAGGCTCCATGATAACTATACGGACAACCATACACATAACACTATCTATTACTCTGTCAGAAACACTGCTGAGACTAGCTACTATGTAACTATTTGTACTAACAGTTAACCTTTGTGCCCATGATATCATGTTGATATCATGTCCATGCTACATATACTAAAATCTTACTACATAAGACTTCCATGCATGCTAATTTCCATATGTTGTCATCAATGACAAACATACAGTCAGTACTTGCCTGCTAGTAAATCTCCAATAGCTTCTTCAATCAACTTATCTGCTTCTTCTTCTTCTTCTTCTTCTTCTTCATCTTCTCTAAATTGTTTCACCAATGTTTCCATCATTTTCTTAGATTTCCTACTAGCCTTTACTCCAACTAGATCCATTTTTATCCTTAATTTTTCTTCCTCATAGGTTCCAAACCTAGTATCTTTAGGATCTTTGGGCTTGGTCAATAGTTCCTTTATTAACCTAGAGGCTCGGTCAATATCAAGTTCATAGCCCATTGGAGGTAGCCAAGTAGTTCTTGGCTCAACTACCTTGATCAAAGTGGTGTTGGTATCCATGAGGAAATATATATCTTCCTTATGATTTTCAAATAATTGACCTGGAATTATGCTCCTTTTGTGCATTTTTTCCTTAAACTTTCCAAAGTAATCATCCATGACAATCACAAATTTTTGACCTAAATTCTTAATAAACTCATTTATTTGAATGATGATTGGTCGTTCAACATCCCAGTCTACATTATAGATAGATGGGAAGTGGTTCTACAAATAGAAAAATATGAAAACCAGTAATGAACCAAACTTACATGTATTAGTCTTTGCTACCCCAATGGTTCTCATGTTCTCTTCCAATTATTTCAATAGTAGCTCTGTGAGGTCTAACTATAGACCTTTCTTGACAATTTTGTAAGCTATATCTACTACTCCTCATTAGACACTATTGGGCTTGCTAGATTGAAATATCTTGTAGCCAATGACATAGGCTCCAAAATTTGTTTCCAGATTGGTGATGGTGTTGACTCTCATTCCTCTGCCATCCCATTTAGCTCCTGTAATCTTCTCAGTTTCTTCCCTTGGTGGATTTCTTATAGCATTCTCCTTATCACTAGTGGTGTATCTAGTAACCACATCAATTACATCCTTAGATATTTTAACTAATTCATCCAACCACATTTTACCTTCATGAAAGTGGCTAAAGTACAACCCTAATCCATTTAGAATTGAACTCCCTTAGGAAATGTAGGGCATTTGTCAATTCTTTGACTTCCAGGTGTTTATGCTCATCCTTGAGCTTTCCACTCTCATTCAGCTACTCGTATGTTGATTGTAGTTCGAAGTCTCCAATTCCACTTATCTTTCTTTAAATATAAGCATTCATATCCTTGTATCATCTTAAAATGGAAGCACTTCCATCTTGATAGGTTTATCACCCTCTTTAGTGCATTTATCATGATAGATTTGTATTTAGGATGCATTTGCACTTGATCTCTTTATTTTAGGTGAAATTAGGGTTAGGATTCCAAGGATCCTCCTTGATTTCCCTTCTCTATGGATCTATTTTCTAGGTAGGGTCTAGGTATAGGTCCTCCTAGCCTTCATCA